>BJBW01003177.1:143114-155420 GCA_004320125.1 Scolopax mira | reverse complement strand
AGCTGAAGTTTGATGTTTCTCAAAAGGCTGGATTGTTCACTCCAAGGAGACTGTGGCCTTAGCCACTCTTCCACATCATACCATAACTATCTGACAACCTGATGTTGTTTAGCTCCTGAAGTAACACAGAAATGTTTTACAAACAAAGATAACAAGGTTCTTAATTTAGCAAGGTGAGGAAATGCAATACTCAACTGCAATGCCATTGCTACGTTATGCAGCTGAAATATGGAGCTGTAGTAATGAAAGTTATGGATATTTTGCAGATTCTTATAAACTAATGAGGAATTATCTGGTAGGATGAATAGTCCAGTGCAATGTTGCATATACATAAGTTTCCCATGCCCCTGGGCTTTAGAAATACGCAGAACGCTTTCTCGGCTTTAAAAAAACAATCCTCCTTTTTTTCTATGCTTAAATCATGAGTAACATGACATGATCCCTCATACCTGGAATGTTCAGTTTTAGAACTTACACTTGCTGCAGGAATGTGCGTTTCAGCTGTATTTCAGGGAGAAATAAAAGCACATTTTGTGTAGAATCCTGAACATCTTCTAGGACTGTGGCTATTCCAGCCTCCCTTCTCATTTAGATGCAATCCTCCATGTTTTAGAAGAATCACTCAGTTACAGTTTTTATTCATAACATGCTGAAACTTCAGAAGATAACTTGGTCAGAGGTGACACTCTAGACTACAGAAGCCCATCATTATTTTTATTAGTTTCCAACTTATTACAGTCTGTAAGGCTCCTTATTAAACATACTAAAAGTTAGATGAGGAAAACAAACAATAAATAGTAAATTTATGCATTTATGCACCTATAAATATATATATATATGATGCATAGAAAGTAAACAGTTAAGAATTTTTTTCTGTAGAACACCACCATTTCACCCTCACACCAACAGGGTTCTCAGAGCCATCCTGTCCATCCTGGAGCTATAATTTCCCTTTTTTCAAAAAAAACATGGATAGGTTAAATTTTTCAAGGAGAGCAAGAACATATTCCTTTTTTAAACACAAACTTTTGAATTAAAACAAACAAACAAACAAACCACACACCTTTTCCTTTTTTAAAAGGAGGCATCCAGCACTGTAAAATCCATAAACTTAGTCAAACTGATTACAAAATTCATTGGACCAGCAATAGACTCTAACAAAGTTTAAACTAAAAGCATACAAGTCCTTCTGAAAATACAGTTGTGGTAGGAAAAAAATAAAGAAAAACAAACAGCTGGACAACCATAGATGAGCTTACCTTTAAAGAAAGACAGGAACAAGTGTGCCCAGAGACATAGTCCAGAATAAACAAATCCCACGTACTTTTCTGTGAGCATTGTTATAAAAGGCTGGCTATCTGGCTTCCTGAGCAGAGGGTGAAAGAGGATAAAGACTTGGAAACAGCCTGCAATGACTGATGGATTTAGCAATTATAGTAATAAGGCATCAAACCAGCTTCCAAACAGGGGAGAAGTTCATTTGCTCATGTGCTTCGCTAGTCCCCAGGAGCCAAATCAGCTCAGTGCTGGGTCAGTAAATCCAGACACAAAGGGGCTGGTTACTACTACACTCAGATTCTCAGGCACTCTGAGCTTTTTCTTGGTCAGAAGCAAACGTTAGCAATGCCTGCACCTTGCTATGTGTGTACAGCAAGGAGGGGGAGCATGCAGTCTGGGAGATGCTTTCCACGTCCCCACAGATTGTACCTACCTCAGGACAGCACGTCTGCAGCACGTCCAGTGCTTGCACTCGAGTGCCTCTAGAGCTGTTTCCCAGCAAAAGGAGTTTGTGTCCCTCTCTGCCCTCTCGCAGCAGCCAGTGCAACTTGCAACAGGCACCTGTTGGCATGGTTCCCCTGCCATACACCTGCCCTTTCTCCCAGCAGTGGTGGCTGGGCCAATTCAATAGTTCAGGAGCCAGGGAAGGTGAAACTAGCTAGTCTTTCCTTTTTGATGCACTCATTCCTGGTCAGTTCCATCAGAGGCAGGGAACTGCCCTAAGTGCCCTCTTCCCTAGCTGCCCACTGCTCTTGGCTCCCCGCTATGGAATTTTACACAGACCCTGACTCTCCTGGGACAGCTCCTCTACCTCCTCTCTCCATTTTTTTCACCAGCCAGGCAAAGGCACAGCATGGCAAAGGCTGGTATACTGTTCATTACATTCATCATTTGGGCCTTTTTTCACTCTTTTGCCTGTTCTGCACACTCAGCCACTTTTCTTTCACTGAAAACAGGTGTGGGACTTCGCACTCTCCCTTGTTGAACTTCTTCGAGCTCCTGCCTTGACAGGGTTTCACCCTGGAGTGATGCAGAGAGCATCACCAATTGGTGACTATGCAGGGGGGATTTGGGTGCTGCGCTAGCGAGGCTGCACCAGGCAGTGCAGGTTGGTAGGAGAGCAGAGCCCTGGGACATGGGGATGGAGGGTGTGGGGAGGAGGAGGACAGGCCTGCAGCGAGAAGTGACAGGGCACAGACTGGCCCTGAAGGACTCTGGAAACATCTGCCTGAGAATGAGCTGCAGAGATACAGACCTGAAGTTGGGCAGCACTTGCCTTCAGGGGGAACAACAAACTAGTACCTGATATTTGTAGAAGAACCTGTCAATATCAAAACCCCATCCCTCCTAGCCAGGGGCTGCATTGCCCTCTCCCATCAGGCTGACCCCACTGGCTCTAGGGCTCAGCAGACATGGGAGGAAATAATGGTTGTGGCACCAGGAAAAGGGGGAAAAGCAACACAAGTGGAGATAGCAATACCACTGACATTGTAATACCGAGAATTTACAGTTAGTAATACTGAGAATTTTTCTGCAGTTTTCATGCTTTAGTTTTCTTTTATCAAATGTTAAATAGATAGGGGGGAGTGAGGAGGGGGAAGCAAGCAGGACCAGAAGGGGCTGCTGTCTGCCCCAGTTGTGGCCTGGCCCTGGTTTAGCTGGCCCCTGAAGTACCCTGCCAGTGTCACTGATGATGTGGCTTCCTGGGGGACTGGGAAGGATCTTTGGACCTGCTAGCCCACCTCTTTGGGGTTTGTCAGGGCCTTCCGGGTGAGTGTTCACTGCCCCAGCTGCCCGTGGAGGGCCTTAGTACAGCATCCTCTGTGTCCTCCTAGGCCACTTCTTGCTCCCGACGAGTGGGAATGTGGGAAGAGGAAGGGCTGCCAGAACCCCCACAAAGGGCTGGGATGAGGGCAGGAGACCCACCTTGGAAGACAGCAGGTCCAGGGGCAGTCACAGGGCTGTCCACCCAGCCCCTGGCAGCATGGCTGTCCCCCAGGCCCACCCAACATCAAGCCTTCCTGGTACACTGGCACACGACGGTGACAATCAGCTGGTGGACAAAGCTTCTCATGCACCTACCCAGAGAGGTCTGTAGCTGCTGGATCAGAATCTCCTCACCCAGGTCAAAGTATCGCAGCCCAGATTTATAAGGCTTTTCATCAAATCCTCAAAAAGCTGCCCTAGCTCCTGCTGAGAAGCAGGGGCTAGGAAAAAGCAGGGTAGACACAGAAGAGAGATGCCCAGACATAGGCATAGAAGTCCCCCTCTGGAGCCCAGGTCATCAGCCCTGCAGCTGCAGGCCAGGGTGCTGCTGGGTGATAAGAGGCTGTGTCCAGAAGCTCCCTTTGTCAGGTGGATGACAACTGATGGTACTGCAGGTAGTGCAAGTTGTTGTCCACCTGCACCAAGTGTAAGGTGGACCTCACCCTCCTTTTGCAGAGGAGGCACTCAGGCTTGCTCTCAGCCCATCACAGGATACAGGTATAACAGAACTGGTGGAGGCATGGCACCACATTTCTGGCCTCCTCCCAGCTGCCCAGGCATACTGAACAGAGTTTTTCCAGCTCTATGGCCATGTTTTCCATCTACTGAGGTGGGCTTGAAGGAGCTGGGGACATCAAGCTCCTCTCTCACTCTCTCTCACTGCTGCTGCAGCTCTGGGTGTTGACCTAGAAAAGGAAAATAGGCCACAATTGCTGTCTGGCCTTGCAGTGGGGTGGAAGAAATGCTCAGGTCCCTCAAGAAGGAAACTCTCCTGGCTCCCCAGGGTGAGGTTTTCCCTCACAGCTCACCTCTGCTGCTGTGAGCGCCTCTCCTGAGTGCCTCGGCTCCTTAAACCAGCAGGGTAGGGAAAATCCTCCAATGGCTCTGGGGTCAAGCACTGAGAGTTGCACTCCACAACTCCCTGGGCACAGCTTCAGCACCAACAACAGCATTGCATGGGACTCCAGACCTCACATACCACTCAGCTGGAGTGCAGGCGCCTGGGTGAGACTCAGCACAGATAAGTAGTTAGGGACGTGTGATAACAATCCATCATTCTGGGACATCACAGTACATTGCTTGAAGTTGTCACAGTCCATCCCTTGGTGATGGAACCATTGCTTGGTGACACTACTGTCCATTGTGCATCACAATGGGTGGTGCTTGCCCACTGCTGCAGCCCCAACACACAGGCCTGAGGTTACCACAATGCTACTGTCCCTTCCATCTCTCCCTCATTTGTCTTGTGCTCAGGATTGTTGCTTCACACCACCAAGATGTCAGCCATGTCTTCTCACAGTCCTATTAGGTCATTCTGGATGTAGCAGATGTCTCCAGGAATGTGCAACCAGGTTCATTTGATAACACCTCATGCCTCCCTTGGGGGCTGCAGTACAAAGTCCCACAGGCTTTTCCTACATCCCAGGCCAGCCCTATGGGCTCCCCTGATTCCTCCCATGGGAGATCAAAGGCAGCACCTGGCTTGCTTTCAGGGATTTACTTCTACTTCTGGAGCCATCAAACCTATGCCTCCAGCCCCAAGCTTGGGGATGTCCAATTGCTCACCTCCCCATGGAGACACCACAGGATGTGATGAGCTCCAGATGGGTTTTTGTGTTCAGTTACTGCTGCTGCTTGGGACAGGACTGACATAGTGCTTGGGCCCCAGCTCATATGTGGGGCTGGATGGGGTGCAGCATTCCCCACTGGGACAGGGTGATGGGGTGAACACTGACAATAATAATAATAATACTGATAGACCTTGGACTGCACAGTTCTCTGAGTTGGAGGACCACGACTGTGGGAACTGTGACTTTCCATTTGTGGACATTGAAATTGTAAGGACCAAATGTATCCATTGAATGTTCATAAATCCATGGGGTCAGATAGGACTCATCCCAGAGTACAGAAGGAGCTAGTGGATGTTATGGCAGGACCCCTTTCAATCATCTACCAAACATCTTGGGAGTCTGGTGAGGTCCCTGCTAGCTTTGGAAGCTAGCCAACATTACTCCAATTTACTATTCCCAATAAGAGAAGACCCAGGAAACTACAGATCTACAGGTAGTGTAGCTTCACTTCCTGGAAAAATTATGGAGAAAATCATCCTGGGTGGTGTTGAAAGGCATTTCAATGACAATGCAATCACCAGGCACAGCCATCATGGGTTCACAAAGGGAAAGTCCTATTTAGTTAATTTGATATTCTTCTACAATAACATCACCCACCGAGGGGATGAAGAGGGGGCAACAGACATAGGGTTTTTTGATTTTATTAAGGCTTTTGCTACTGTCCCTCAGAGCATCCTTATGGACAAGTTGTCCTCCTGTGAGATGAGCAGATGCATTATGTGCTGGGTAAAGAAGTGGCTGAATGGAAGGGCTCAAAGAACTGTAGATGATGAGGTTACATCTGGCTGGTGACCAGCAACCAGTGGTGCTCCTCAGGGCTCAGTTCTAGGGACAGTCCTGTTCAATATTTTTATCAATGTTTTGGAGGCAGGAGTTGAATGCACCATTAGTAAGTTTGCTGATGATATTAAACTGGGAGGTGCAGTTGACTCTCTTGAGGGACAAGTTGTCTTGCAGAGGGATCTGGATTGGAGCATTAGGCAATGATTAACAGGATGAAATTTAACAGTTCAAATGCCAGGTTCTGCACCTGGGAGAGAGGAACACTGGACACAAGTAAAAACTGGGAGAGGAATGGCTGGGGAGAATCCCTGCAGAATGGGATCTGAGGGAGCAGGTCGACAGGAGGTCAGTCAAAAGAGGTGACTATTCTGCTGTATTTAGTATTGGTGTGGCCTCACCTTGAATACTGCATGCAGTTCTGGGCCACAAAATTTAAGAGGGATGTTAAGGCACTTAAATGTGTCCAGAGGAAGGCAACAAAGGTGGTCTCTGAGGAGCGGATAGACACGTTTGTCATGTGTAGTTTGGAGAGAAGGAGTCTGAGGGTCAACCTCATTGCTCTCTACAGGTTTCTGAGGAGCAGAAGTGGAGAGGAGGCTGCTATCTCTTCTCACTGGGATCCGGCCACAGGATGGTTCAAAACTGCACCAGGGAGGTTCAGATTTGACATTAGGAAATACTTCACCGAGAGAGTGGGCAAACACTGAAACAGGCTTCCCAGAGACGTGGTCAATGCCCCAAGCCTGTCAGTATTAAAGAAGCACTTGGACAATGTTATCAATAATATGCTTTAATATTTGGTCAGCCCTGAAGTGTCCAGGCAGTTGAACTAGAACATTGTGAGTCTCTTCCAATTGAACTGTTCTATTTTATTCTATTCTATTCTGCTCTTCTCTGCTCTGCTCATTGGTATGATCTCCCATGGGGGTTCAAAGACAATTTTTGGTTTGTTCTTGGGGCTTTCTCTTATCTTTCTCCCCTAGCCAGTGCAGGCAGGGGTGATCGCCTCTGCTTAGCACCCATCAGGCCTCATCTGGGCCCTATGTGCTCTTTGAAGTCTCATATAGGAGACACGCCAATAAACCAGAGGAGGGAGACCTCTCTTAGGGAAGACCACTGAGATGATGGGGCTGGAGCACTTGTCCTTTGAGGAGGGGCAAATGCTTCAGCATGGAGTATAAAAGAGTTCAGGGCACCTACAGAATGCCCTGGTGTCTGTGGGGAAGAAACCAAGGGGATGGGAACAGAGTCCTCCCAGCGATGCCTGGCTGAAGGGTAAGAGCCAGTGGCATCAGCTGAACCTAGAGATATTCAGGGTGGAGATAAGGGGTGGGGGAAATTACTGTGAGGACCATTAAGCTGTGCAGTTAGTTGCCCAAAAAGACAATGGGATTCCCTGAAACCCTGGAGGTTCTCACGACCTGAGTAGGCATAACCCAGACCACTAGTCTCACAAACTTGTGAAGGGGTACCTGTGGAGTTTAGGAAGAGAAAGCAATGACAGTGGGAATGTAGGAAAGGTTTCCAAATGAGCAAAAACTTTAGATAATGCAATTCAGAAAACCACTTTTTTCATTTGGTTCAACAGTTTTCAAGAGAATCCTTCAAATTTGGGAGGGAGAGAAGGTGTGGTCTGGTTGAGTATTTGATGTTCTGTTGTTTTTTCTAACATTTTGGCAGCCAAGAATTATGTTTGGCAGACCACCTAGATTTGACAGAAGAAAAGTTGTAGAAGTCACAAAAGCAATTTGGGATTAATTCTGTCATCATTTGGTAGTTGACTGGGATTATCTTGAGCTGTGCCAGGAAACTGAGAGGGCAAGGGGGTACGGATACTGAGAAAAACACTCAGGTGGAAATAAAGGGGGTAAAAAACCCTTCTAAAAGAAATCTTTGATTCTACTCTATTCTGTAATAGATTAGAATATTCTAATATTGTATTATTGTATTATACAGAAATAATAATATTCTATTCTATAAAGTGATTCTCCAACACTCACTTGACATTCAGTGCTAAGCAGGATGCAGGGATAGTGATTTAGGACCAAATCTGCAAAGGGATAACTGAACAGGCATTTGGCACTGAAGAACTGTAAATACCAGTGTACTATAAATTGTATTTGCACAACTTTGTACAGCAACAAACACTCAGTGGCACTGGCACAAGCTGAGAGTCTCTGCAGCTACATCTCAAGAGCAGCTGTCAGTGCTGACCCTGTACAGGGCCTTCCCAACTCTTGGTGGAGGACTGACAAGAGAGATGTACTTCCAGGGAATCACATTATTAAACCTTCCTAGAAAAGGAAGACCTTGTCACAAAGACCTGGGTAATGTTTATTTCTCAAAATAAATGCAACGTATTAAATTTAATCTAGTTTTAACCAGTAGGTCAATTACAGTATCACTGGTTTGGTAAGCCACACAGAAAGTTGCCATAAAAACACAACCAGATCACTGCTGATTCTCTCAGCTTACATTGTATAGTAAATCCAAAAAGAACTGGGAAGCAATAATCGCTTCCTGCTGGCTTAGTCCCAGGCATTTTACCTATTGTAGATTTGGGTTCTACTTCCTTTGCATATTTTTGATATGAACACAGTGAGGACTATTGATTCTAAACCACCTTATGATGAGAAAATTCAGAAATTTTTTTTCTTTTCTTCACTGACTCTTGTGCAGAGACATCCTGTTACTTCCCTTTTTTAAGTGGAAGTAACACTGTTACTTCCCAGTGTTTTGCAAAAGACTGTAATGTGGCTCACTTCTCAGTTCTAAGCAGTTGTAACTGGATAATCTGTAAATTGCAAGGTGGTAGACAAATAAATAGGCCAAATGAAGGGCACATGGAGCAGCTGAAAGGCTGTTGGTTCTCCATATGAACATTTCCAAAAGTCATAAACAGGAAATTGTACCTTGACTTATTTCTACAGTTTAGTTGCCTCCTTTGAACTGAGTCACTTGCTTTTGCTGCCCCTGTTTAGCTTTATTCACCACTTCTATGTACATGCAAGCAGCAAAATTGAAATGCTGATGTAGTGCAAGAGTCAGGACAGAGAGGACATATGCTCTGCCTGCAGGCAAATGCACCAGATGGGCAACCTTGCTTGTTCGTAAGACTATTTAAAACCAAGTTACAACACGTAGCAGGCTCTCCAGTTCATAGAATCATACAATGGTTTGGGTTAGAAGGGACCTTTAGAGAGGTCCAGGGATGTGAGGCATCCACAGATTCTCTGGCAACCTGCTCCATTGTCTCTCCACCCTCATAATAAAAAAATTCTTCCTTCTACCTAAACCTACCCTTTTATAGTTTTAAAGCCACTGCCCCTTACATTTCAGGACTGACAGTTCTCTGAAATGCTTCCACTTTTCGTCTTAGGTGGCATTGCCACTACTTCCTGAGCTACTACAGCCTGAACACTACAGAGTTTTACATGTTTTAACTCCTCATTTTCCTCCTTCCCCCAGTGTAACAACCTAAAATAGGCTGTGTAGAGTGCTGCAAGGAGGCATGACCACATCCATGAACCTCTGTGCAGGATAACTCAGCCACGGTGCAACATGAAGGACACTGCTCTGCTGAAGACCAAGGTTTGGGGAGAAGAGTGCAAGTATAAGCTGCTGGAAGATACACGTTTGTGACATAGCAATGTATCTGTCCATGCAGATAACCAGCTCTGACTTACACTAACAAGACAGGGACATGAAAAATGTTAGAAATAGGAAACACCAAAAGTGAGAGTACTAGTTTAAAGAAGCTGCTGACCAATGATGGGTGTTCAGAAGACAAGCACATAGCAAGTATCAAGCAAAGGTACAGCAAATCCAGGACGACTCAAGAATAAGTCAGCATGGTGGACTGCTCATTTGGAAGGGGATGAAGATGTTCAAAAGAAGAACATAAAAAGGAGGGGAAAAGGGGGCTATAAGGACAAGCAAATCATCCAGATGAGGCTAATCACAGAAGCTGCTGAGCAGACCTGAGCCATATTGGCACAGCAAAACAGGAAAATATGTCTGTTTCGCTCTGACCATCTGTATGTCTGACTTGTGTCTGTGCCTAGTGGACACTCTGAGGTGCTTTCCTAAAACTGGGGGCACAAAGAGGAGATTTCCTAAAGCTGTGAAGTTCAGCTCATTATGGATAGATGGTGACCTGAAAGCAAACTATGTGTTTTAGTTTCCCCAACTCTGCTAATGGAGCAGGAAGAAAAAAGATTTGTGCTGCTCCAAGAGAGACAATCAGCTCTGTTCATCCAGCCCAGACTCCTGAAGTGTATTTGACTTCTACTACAGCTTTGCACACTCAACAAACTTCCTCTACAGACAGGTATGTTCTGCTTCTTCCACCACCTCTCTCAAAACTTGTTGCTGAATCTCCCCAGTCAGCCCTTCCATCATTGGCTTGACTTCCAAGTCAACCCCCAGCACCTGAGGCTGTGAGTCAACACAGATAAGGTACCATCAGCCAGTCACATTTAACAGCTAAATAAGAAGCAAGAAGGATAAAAAAAGCACTTGTACTGAAGGCAGCACTGAAAATTGCAGCTGTTGGCTTTTCCCATATACTGCAAATTCCAGGGAAGAGCAGAGGCTATAGTGTCTCTGCTTTAATACCCTGGGAAAGATAAGGGAATGTCTTGAATCTTCAGAAGAACCTTTGATTTTCATAAAGCTGTTTTTCCCCAGGAGTGGTTTGGGTGTGCTATGAGTGGAAGGAGCTGGTGTGGATGTGCTCTGCAGGGCATTGGTCATCAGTAATGTTGACAGGGTTTTCCCGTGCACGTCAAGCTGCGTAATTTACTCATTGGGTTCAGCTCCTCTTCAAGGAAGGTGGATGGCAGGGCTGTGCTGAGATCCTTCTGCAGGATGCAAATGTCTGGCTGGTAGAACTGTGAGCCAGCTAGGCTGATCCCAGTGCTGCTGAGTGCTGGGAGAGGGGAGGCTGGGGAAGTGTGTGATGGGGGGGCCCCATGCTGGTGCAAAGAGAAGCAGATGACGACAGGAGGGTCTGCACAAATGGGTAACTCATGGACTTCCCATTTCTGCAGGCAGCTGAGGCCCTAGTGGATGGCTGAGGTGGAGATGGAGCTGTTGCCTGAGCTCTGCATGCTCCATGGAGCAAGGATGCACAATAAAAGTAAGGAGTGTCAGGCAGCTGAGCAGTGCCTCCAGGGACTGAGACTCTGGCATGTTACCCACACAAGAGGAGAAAGACGCACAGGGCATCACACCACAGCTCAGCTGGGAGGCTAATGTCATCCCCTCAGCCCACATGCAACAGCCGTGGCAGTGACTGGAGCTCACCCCTGCCTCTTGGCTCCTTTTTCCACAGCCACAGCTGGTCCCAGCAGTACCAGAGCAGGCACCAGGAGCTCTGGAGGCTCAAGTTGCTACTAACAGCTACAGCTGGAGATAAGGAGTCCCTTTGCACCCAGGGGTCCTTCTCCCTGTTCCCCAGCGCCTGCAGAGATCTCTTCCTGGGAGAGGGACCCAAGTAAGAGCAATGCCCGAAATGTTGCATGAGGGGAAATGTGAGGACCTTCTCCCAGGCAGAGGTCTCACAGGAGGACCATCCCATTCTCTCCCACTTCCCCCATGCCCTGCTTGATGGTCAAGTTGTTGTCCTCTCCTGCAGGAGCACTTGCAGGCAGTTAAGGAGGAGAGACTCAGCCTGAAAGAGCCATAGGTGATTCAGGAATGAAGCTAAGGCATCCTGGTAGTGACAGTAATGGGGTGTCAGTGGTGGGGCTGTGGACCCCAGCACCTTCAGCCAGTAGAGTGGGCAGAGAAGGCATCAGTCCCAAAGCCCATTACTCCCCTGTGCCTTGTAAGTCACCAGGTATCCTGGATCAGGGGGGCAAGTAGTGAGTAGGGGGAGTGCCAGAGTTGGAGAGGGTCCCATCCTAGCCACCCTGCACTATGTGCCCATTGTTTTGCAAGAGAAACAGTGCTCACCACAGCTGGAGGAGCAGCTATGGGGGCAAGAGACAAAGAAAAGGGCCATGTCAAGAGGCCAATCACTTCCTGCCACAGCCATGAGGGCCCCAAGCTCCCCACCTTCTTGGCTTCACCTGCCAAGGCCAGCTGGGGAAGACAGCTTCCCCCAATGTCTCTGTGGGGTGATGAGAATGGAAGTGAGGCCTTCCCCAATGTCTCTGTGGGGTGATGAGGAGGGAAGCAAGGCCTTGTTTGGAGGGGAAATGGGTGGTGAATCTTAGGAGACAGCTGTGGAACACATGCTCCTGAGGGACTCCAGAACTCTTGCCCTCTCACTCTAGCCTGCTCCCAGTCAGGCAGTCCTTGCCTGGGACAGTACTCCACCGTCGCTCCGTTCCTCCCAACCACCCCGGCCTACCCCCTCTTCCCAGGTTAAGGCCACCGCCCGCCAGGCCGCGCTCTCCCCGTCTCCTCCTCATGCACGCGCACGGGTGTACAGCCCTCCATCTGCGCGGCGTTAGGCGCATGCGCATGCTCCTGTGAGAGAGTGCAATGATCTTTTTGTCCGTTGTTTCGATAGGAAAGAGGGAATTAGTGGATGGAAGGCAGCGGGCTCGCATGTGACGCGGGTGGGAGATCTTGTTTGAGCGGTCGGGAGGCCGCGGAGTGCAAACATTGTTGCGCTTGC
>BJBW01003177.1:51701-142959 GCA_004320125.1 Scolopax mira | reverse complement strand
CCTGTCGCCCAGCGCTGTAACCTTTGCTTCCTTTTTCCTATAATAATAAATTGATCATTTCAATTGGAAAGGCTGGCCCATTGTGCTCATTTATAACACTCCCTCCGATACCCCGTCTGCGGGGCCGCGGACAGAACGCTGCGCGGGCAAACCCCGGCGCAGGCACACATGCGGACTTCTGCGCATGCTCTGGTCTGCGGCCGCCGTGCCGCGCATGCCTCGCTCGCCCTCAGGTTCCCGTACGGCGCCACAGGGAAGCCAGTCAAAATGTCCGCTGTCATCGGGCATTTTGACTGGCTTCCCCGTGCCTCGGTTACAAAAGAAATGGCCGGCCGCCGCCTAGCAGGCAGCACAGCCTTGCTGCATTTCGGTGTCCCTGGGGAGTGAGTACAGCCTGCAGCTGCTCCGCCGCGCCCGCGCACCGCGGCTGCTGCTCTGCGGCTACCGATCTCCCGGGGAGGGGCAGGGCCGCCGCAGTCCTGCCTGCCCTCTGAGGCACCCAACGGGTGGAAGCGGTGCATGGCGGACGGGAGTGGCCGCGCAACCTCGGAAGCGCCGGCCTAGTGCCGGGGTAGCGAGGCCGAGCGGAGCGGCTGTGAGGCCGCTGGATGCCGGCTGGGCGGGCGCTGGCCGAGCTTCGGGTGGCTGCTGGTGTCGTAGTTTCATCTGCCAGGAGTCGGGTGAGCGGCTGAGGCTCCCCCAGAACATGTCCTGGCCAGCCCTTCAGTATGCTGACTCTCAGTTTAAAAAGAGTCACACACCTAGTACACCTTGGAGTACTCGGTGGGCTTTGAATGCGCTCACAAGGGCCCAGTTGCACCCAGAAAAAAAACCCAAACCAGCCCCAGGCCTCCAAACACCCAAAGCTCTGCTTGAGACCCCCAAAGACTCAGTTGTAGGGTACTGAGTCCTGGCCTGACCAGCCCCAAAGACTCAAGGTTGCCTCAGAGCCCCAAAACGCTCCAAGTGCTGCTTCAGTCACCCCAGCAGCTCTTTGCTCCTCCTTGCTTCCTTATACCCTTCCTCACACTTCCTCACACCCTGCCCTCAAATCCCCCATCCCTATGCCAGCAGCCCATAATACCATAAGCCCTGCTCCAGAATGCTGCCGTTTACCCCTACTTCCTACCAGAATATTCCCAGTATTCTCCAATCCTGTAGCAGTATATGTCTCGAGGCCCCTAAATACCACCAAACACTCCTTGGAGGAGTGCAGGTGTCATGAATATCTGCAAACCTTGCCTGACTACCCCCCAAAGTCCCCCAAACCTTCTCACAGCCCCAAAAAACTCTGAACTCCATTTCTGAGCACCTGAAAAGCCGCCTCCAAAGATGTCCAGACCTTAAGTTCCCATGAAGACCCCACAAACTTTTCTTCTAGGCCATTACACACCTGCAGGTCCTTCCCAAGAGCCACCGAACAACACCAGACTTGTCCTAGGGCACCCAGACCCTGCCTCCAGGTCCCCAAAGACTTTCCCTTTTTTTTTTGCCCACTCTTTGGGCAAAACATCTCAAATCAAGTCCAAGTGCCCACAAAGACTCACCTAAAATAGCCCAAGTGGCCCCAAACAGCCTAAGCCCTGATTCCAAGCTTCTCAGACCTCTCCCAGGCGATCTAAACACTGTTGTGAAGCTCCCACGAAATTCCAAATATCCCCATATTCTTGCTGGTTCTTAGAGACCCTGTACCCCGCCCAATGTACCTCAAAGAATTCAAAATTTGCCCCAGGCCCCCAAGCAAACCTTGTCCTCCTTCAAGACACTCAGAAACCTGCCCAAAACCTTACCACAGGTCCCCAAACGCTGCCACAAAATCTCCTAGCAATGCTGAAAGGACACACTGTCCCCTGTGACAGTAAAGCCTCCAAACTTGCATCATGCTCCCAAAGTGTGTCCCAGGAATCCAAAAATACCCTCATATAACTCTACCCTCTACCCTGAGACCAGGGCTACTTGAAGACCCTCAAACCCTGACCAGTAGTTCATAAAGATCTCCAAATCTACACTAGGGCTCCCAAACACCCCAAAGGCTGCTGTAGGTCCTACAGAGATGTTTTCCAGCCCCCAAATCCTGTGCCAAGTTCCTCCAAAGCCTGCCAAAATGCCCCAAAGAATTCTAAAGTCTACCCCAGTGATTGCCCCAGCCCCTTTGGCTGCCCTGTGCCTTCTCCTGAAGTGTCCAGGGTGAGCCCTGGAGTGATGCAAAGAGTGCTGTAGGGCCTCCAGAACCTCTTGGCTGTAACACCGACTATTTGGGCAGGGCATGGCTTGATGAACCACCCCGATGGGGACACACAGCATTATCAGTCTTCATGCCAGGCTTTGCAGCCTGGAAGGGCAAACATTTCTGCCAAACACCAAAAGAGTTGGCCTTCTTTTCATTTTGTATTAGCTGATTTTAAGTATTGGAGGTTTTGACTTTTGCAGATGAGATCTCAGCCTCCTCTTTGTGTGTACAAGGATGCAGGTTGCAAGCAGTAACTAAAAGCCACAGTTTCTTGCCGAGCCGTGGAAACTGTCCACAACAAAAGTTCAGTCCCCTGCAGTAGAACAGGCCGTGCAGACAGAGTTCCCGTGTGGGCAGTGAAGGGGCAGTAGGGTAGATGTTCAGTCTTTCATTTAAAGCACAACAAAGAGCAGTGCAGTCTGAAGGAGTGGATTTGTGCCACGCATACCTTGCCATGCATAACTCAGCTTAATCTTGAAGTCCCTCTGTCTTATTGATGATTTCCGTGTTTTAATATTTTTCTTCTGCTAACAGACCTTGTGCAGCAGCTGCCTTCCCTGGACTTCAAGGGAGATGGGCCGAAAGGACTGTTTTCGACACTAAGGTGTGCTGCTTTTACACAAAACAGGGTCACAATGCCCTTAAAGTGTCCCAGTTACCTGGCAGGTTCTGTGGAACTTTTCCATACATTTGATCTATGCAATCACACCTCTATGCAGGGGATACCACTAGGGCAGAGATCACTGGACCGTAGCAGGGATCCCTGTTTCTGTAGCCAATTGTGCCAAAACTGCCAGCAGCTGTACCAAAACTTCTCTTTTCTGCCTCTCTGCTCCCCTCCCCTCCCCACAGTAGTACAAAATGGACTGCCATTTTGGCCGTGTTTTCTTATTTTAGGTTTGGAGTTTTAAAAAATGTCTTTAAAAATGAAGGTGTTCACCAGGGGACACAGCCCATAGGTAGTGCAGTTCAAGTAGCTTTACTCACCTCCAGCCACTGGAGGGAGCTGTTCTCCTGCTGCCTGGGGGACAGCAACGTTCTCCACTTAATAACAGCCTGTAACAGCCTTTGTGGAGTTCTCTCTGGCCCACCTAACTAACACAAGGTCTTGAAATTACTGTGGAGTGATAGAGTGATAGATTAGACAAAGATGGTTATGCTTTCACTGTTTGATTTTTGGATGTGTAACTTGCTCAATTTTATACTAGTCTTCCTCCTCGGAGCAAGATAAAATGGCACTCATTTTGGGGGAGCCTGGAGGATGACCTCCCTCAGCTGCATAGCATCCTCCATCCCTGCCACATCTGGAGGATAAATGAGATTCATAGAATCATAGAATAGTTTGAGTTGGAAGGGACCTTAGAGATCATCAAGTTCCAACCTCCCTGCTGTGGACAGAGACACCTCCCACTAGAGCAGGTTGCTCAAAAGCCTCATCCAGCCTTGAACACCTCCAGGGATGGGGCATCGACGACTTCCCTGGGCAACCTGTTCCAGTGCCTCACCACCCTCACTGTAAAGAATGTCTTTCTAATCTCTAATCTAAGTCTCCCTTCTCCCAGTTTAAAACCATTGCCCCTTGTCCTTTCACTACACTTCCTGACAAAGGATTGTGCAGGGGGTGCACAGTATGTGTTCTTGGTGCAAATTGGAACCAAATTGCAACAAATCAGAACAGGTAGGAAGTGCTGCCTGCCCTCACCGTGGCAACAAGGGCCATGGGATTGAAAGGGCAGGGCAGGGCGGGGGAGGGGAAGGGAAGCAGTGGGCACACGAGGGCTACCCATCAAAACAGGGGCTGCTACTTTAGCCACAGAAACTTCCTGCACCCTGACAGCACCAGGGAGCCCAGGAAAGCCTGCAGAATGTCAGCAGAGGAACAGCTTTGATTACCTCTCCAAGATCCTTTGCAGGCTCGCTGGTGGGACAGGTCAGGGAGCCAAAGTTGCCAAAGACCTTCAGAACACTGTAAGCTCCTGTGCCCCTGCGAGGCCACCACCTCAGGGAGGAAAGTCTATTTCCTGTTTTCCTGGCAAGGGGAGCCAGGACCCCTTGCCCTCTGCCCCAGGTGAAGACTGCCCTGCTGTGGGTAGACCTCTCTGGGTGACGCTGGAAGGTCAATGCCTGCCTCACTCATGGGCTCCAGCTGACTTAAGCAGCCCCAGCGTAAATGATTTTGGCTTGTCAGTGCTGACATCGAGCACTGCCTGTTGGCAACACTTCCTCTGCCCTTTTATATGTCCCCCTTGCATACCACATGCTCCCAAAACCAACAGTCCCTGAGCAGCACCTCCACTTTTCTTCTCACAACTTACTTGGCAAGGGGAAAGCAAGTTGAAACTAAGGTGAAGCTGTTTCCTGAGTGCCAGAGGAAACCCAGTGAAGACTGCCAGGTTTCCCAAACTTTTCTGAGACCATGCAGCAACCTCCAAAGAGACAAGGCATGGAGACTTATGAAGGAAGGCTTTGGCTCAACCAATCAACCCAGCCTAGAACTGATGTGATAACACGTGAGTTTATCTACCTGATGGGGAACCGAAGATCTATTCCTTAACAATGCAGTTGTTGCTAATGATTCATTCTTACACAATATTCATCATTCCCTCTTTATTTCTCACCCTGTGGGTCTGTAGCTCTGTGTTCAATAAGCTGTGGGTATCATGGAGCCAATGCCATCTATTTAAGCTGGATACAATCCTGAGTGACTTTTTAGTCACAGAGGAGAAGCTGATGAGATTCAAAAGCTCTTTGAGGAGAGAGGTCAGGACTTCAATGAGCTTGTCTTATCTTTTCTGATTTTTCTCCATTGTGCCTGATGTTTTTATGTCATTGCCTCTCTCCCAAAATGGGGTGGAGGGCTCACACTATTAGTTTTTAGAATAGAACACTAATAGTTCCTCACACTATTTATCTTAGTTTTGGTTTTGCTACTGTGCATTCAGCATGTTTCTGATTTGCAGCTCCTTCTACTTATCTTCTGTTAACACTTAACTGCTTGAAAACCTTTCTTCTGCACCTGGACCCATCTTTGCGCCTTTGCTGATTACGTGGTTCACCTAGCCACAAAATGTATCTGGCTACACCATCAAATCATGTGATGAAGTTTTTTGAACTGTTTAAGTTACAGTAGTTCAGTATGCTTATACATGCACTTAAGAGAAGGTAGAATTCATTATATCCTGATTAGCACATTTATAATTCATGGGTAACTCAAACCTTTGCTTTACTTAAACAACTCCCTTACTGTGTAAGATCCATGCATAGTGAGATGCCATGGAGAGTGTGAGACATGAGGACACTGACAGAATGCAAATGAACCCCAAAATGTCCAGATCTTGACCCATATAAAGATGGCCTAGAAAATTTCATACATGATGGTGAGGCAGGTGCAACCAAACACCCTCCATAGGACATGTCAGCTGCTGGAACTGCTTGGCATTGCTTGCAAGATGCAAAGAGAGATGATAAAAGTCTGGGGCCCACGGTGCTTGAGTTACTAGAGGGAACTAGTGTCACAGACTCACAGTGAGTCAACCACACTCTTCTTTTCTGCAACTGAGTGCCATGCAGGAAAGTGGAAACCCAGATGTGTTGCTGACAGGGCATCCTCAGTCCAGCCTCCTTCTCAAAGCCAGGCTGTGCCCAGAAATAACAGATCTGGACATCATGCCTTTGCCAGTGTCAAAGCATTTTTTCCTTGGCTGTGATTGAAATAGCCTGGCTACAGGAAGAAAAGGAGTAAGAAAGAAGGAAAAAAAATAGGAAGATAAAAGAGGGGTACAGTGCAAGGTATTAGTGGTGGTGGTGGTGGTGGTAGTAGTAGTAGTACTAATAGTAGTAGTAGTAAGGTTAAAATGAAGCTGTGGTGGTTGGAAGTGGTTCTGCCTATATTTCTCATTACAAGCCAGTATGCTAAAGAAAGCAAGGGGGCTTTTAGCTCAAAAGAGGAGCTTTTAAGCAGGGAGAGGCTGGGTTTGTTTGGAGTTGTTTTGGTGTAGTTTTTTTCGGGGGAGGGGGGAGGAGTGTGGGGAAGTGGGGAAAGAGGACAGAAGTTAGAGCAGGTCTCTATTTGAAAAGGCAGAACAGACAGGGTAAAGCAGAGCCAAGTTTCTATCGTTTTTCCCTCCAGCCATGCTGTGTATCCCCCTCTTTCTCCAGGGGGATACACTTCATTAAATCACTCTTCTATTAAAGGAATGCAATGTAGCAAACTAAGTAATGCCAGTACTATCCATCATTTCTTAAAGCCTGGAGTTGGAACACAGAGGATGTACTTGAGGGAAACATATCCAGGCAGAGAGTACTATAATAGATACTTTTCCTACCGCCCTTCTGGACTTCTTTTCCACAAAACCTCCCAAGAAATCTAGTTTTGTTCCCATTTTGTAGCACATGTGGCTCTGGGATATATTTGCTCTCACCCTATACCACCATCTGACAAGGAACTGCTTGGTGTTCAAACTGCATCATACCTCACTCCTAGGCTCATGTGAACTTCACCTTCCTCTGACAGCCCCATGTAGTCCCCAGAGGAGGCTGCAGAAAGCGGGCAGAGTGAGCTGGCTGTTCTGAGAGCTACAGGAAGCCTGCAGGGGTATCTCACTCTGCAGAATTGCTCCAGAGACAGGCAGTGACAGTGTGCTGCAGAAAGCCCTTGGACTGAGCTGCTCCAGAGGCTTCAAGGCTGGCTGCTGTGCAAGAGGAAGAATCTTTTTTGCAACAGAAGTGTGGTCTTGGCCCCAGCTGACTGCAGGATGTCAGGAATGTGTATCCCTGCCTTCAGAGCGCTTCTCTAGAATCCACAACTGTGATGTGAAGAGTTGATTGACTTTTATGTCCCTCTCTTTCAGCTTTTCAAAAGCAGAAAACCTCTAGTGAGACCAGAGCCCAGCCAGGGTCACTCCAACTTTATAGAAGGCTTTCTGCAGTACCGGTTTTCCAGTGACACCTATAGACCTATCATGGAGGTCTCTGCTGGGGTCACAGAAGGCTTCTTAAGGCAGCCAGACCATTTTTTCAGCATGAAGAGGCCATGGGTCCACCCCTCAGCATACCTTGCCCATAGTTTAACATCAAAATCCCTCTGTCCTGCTAAGATTTCAGCTTCATGCTTTCCTAAGGCTTTCCAGGGAGAGGCACGTTTTATCTAACTGTGAGCTGTTGTCACAGAAGAGCTATGCGGCCTTGCAAAGAGTATATAGCAGTAAGCTGAGTTCAGCTATGGTGGTAATTACGACTAACACAGAAATCCAAGCCTCTTTTGTTCTAAAGACAAAATGTGAAATTGGCTGAGCCAGCAGAAACAGCCGATGGTGCAAGGAAGGTATTTGTGTGAGCTATCTGGCTTCACTCTTAGCAGTGCCATAATGTCTCTACGGCATGCTGCCAGAGTCTGACAAACTGTATGCTCCAGTACTCACTAGGAATTCTGAATTAGCCTCACACCCTTATATGTCTGATGCCTTAGTAGAGAGAAAAATCTCCCCTTTCAAATCTCTTTTATATGCTTGGATAAAGATGAGAGCTGTCTCACCTGGTGCAAGGCAGGATCTCCGGCCAGGACAATAGCAGATTTTGGAGACATTTCCTAGCAGTATTTCCTCACTTTTTAACCTAAAGCTGTTTAATCTGCAGCTAATTTCACACTGTCATTTTAAGGATCTGAGATACATACCACTTCACATCATAATTTTGAGCACAACTTAATGCACATCTGGCTAATATAGAGACATTTTGTTTGTGCTATAGAGCAGACCTGATACACTCTTGCATCTATAAAATACTTTTTAAAATTTAATATAGTGAGAAACAACCTTTTCTTAAACCACCATTTATTAAAAAAACACAAGCATTTGTAAATATATAAAATTATAAAGTACCAAGTGCTTCTTTCTTCCCGGTACAGTAGGACTCAGGAGTGGCAGGTAAATTTGGTGTTAATCTGTTTGGTGTATTAGATCAAGGGCTGCAGAACTGACCAGATGGTTTTGCAAAAGGCAGATTATCTCCTTCCTCTGACAGGTCCAAATTGAGTTTGTTTCACTTCAGTTTGAGACTTCCTTCCTGCTCTTTTGACAAACATCAGTGCTTACTGGTGGTAGCAGGGCTGGAGCTGTAGGAACCGGCAGGCTTACTAGAAGGTTGCAGCTACAAAGGGCAAGATTTCCAGTTGCTAGTGGGGAAGAGAATTCAGGCACCAAGAGTGATCCTCTGTACACTGTTCCTCAGGGAAAGTGCATCCTTCGGTCTAGCATCATTCTAGCATCATCTGTGACAAAGCCAGTCACAGGTCCACTTTCCATCAGGTTCCCTTAAACAGCAAGTACTCAGATCCCCTTGCAAATTGCATGGTATGAAGCATTGCTGAGTCCCACCTGTCTTGTTTTTTTACCGCTGAAATGTTATAGGGTAAAAAGTTCTCATGTTGTACATCTAGATCTGAACACCAAAGCAGGACATTGGACTGCTGTGGAAGTACTGTAAAATCAAAAATCCAGTTGTACTCATTGCAATTTTTAAGGTAACTGAGCTCCAAATGGGATGTGTTAATGGGATCTTCTACCTATTTCTTCTAACACAGAAGAACAGCTGCCAGTTGCAGAGGGCACTTGTTGATGTTGTTTCTTACTGGGCCTTCCCCAAAAAAGCCCCTGTCATCTGCAGAAACTTGTGACAGCTCCCTGTGTTCTCTAAGTAGTCATCTTTGCCAGTGTTCCTGCCAGCTTCCACCACACCAGGCACAGCTGTGTCATTCTCTAAAAAGTGAACTGCCTCCTCAGTGTTCCCATATAGGAGAGCATGACTTTGCCTCGGGAGGATATACTACCCTAATCTTGAACCAGAAGCTTCATCTTCTTGTCGAAAACTTAAGTCTCCTGCAGTTGCAGTTGCAGGAGAGGAGGATAAACAACAAAAGACCAGGTAAAACAAGCTTATCCTGAATGTTCCAGCATCTGTCATGGGACCACAAGAGGGAGGAATCCTGCCGTATTCTGCTGCTTTCAGGTAGCACTGCAGACAGAGCTTTTTTTTTGTTCTTATTTGTAGGTGAGGACAAAGTGACTCATTGTAACAGACTTGTATTACAGATCACATACCTTTCCCTGCTGCAATGGAAGGATGCTCTACCTCCTACTGCCCTCCAGCTAAGAGGCACAATTAGCTGCAACTTTAGAGTGGAAGAGTTGTTATGCTATTCCAGAACCACAATCCTTAAAACACAGTTTTCCACTAGGTTTGTCATAGGCATGACTTACACACCCTGAAATCTTCACCCAAGTATATAAAAATAATAAAAAAAAAAATCTGAAACATGATGCTGTGCAACATTTCTTTAGCTTGAATCAAGTCAGCTAAATATCCCCATTTTCCAGTCCCACTGACATTTCTGGCAGGACAGTATTTCTTACAACCCAGACTCATAAATAAATACAAGATTGAGGGAAGCACAGTGAAGGTGGCCTGACAATTCTGCTCTAGCCCTCGCTTGTTGTGCAACAGGACCCAGATATCAGTATGCCAGCTGAGCATTTGCAGTTATGGTCCCTGACCACAGGCCTGAGCCCTTTGCATGCCCTAAAAGACCTGTTTATGCTTCAGGAACATCTACTGTTGCTCTGTCTTCTGCCTTGACAAAATCACCGTTGTTTGTTTCAGCACAGAGACGCTTGTAGTCAGTATGGAAGAAGATGATGTAAAAACAAGACATAGCACTGCAGAGGCCAGCCAGCACCAGTACTGGAGCTGCAAGGAACATAGATTTTTAGATGGTGAATTCACAACTCCCCTCCGGTGCAGAAGTCTACAGATCAGCTCCCCAGGAACTGTGTGATCTCTCAAAGGCTACCCCTGAGGACAGTGTGCACCTCACAGTGAGGCAATGCCAGTTTGACAACAGCCAAATGTCTCACATAAACACTGTCATAGGAAGATTATTTGGGTGGAAGTCTTGTGGAAGTCCAGGGCTCTTGTTCTGCATGACTCCACAGGTTAGAGGTCTTACACCAGTATACACAGTATGTTTGTGAGATGTAGGTATTCTGTGTATGCATACAGGGTTGTGTGTTGTGGAGTGCTGAAGAAAGCTACAAGAAAGACTGAATCAAGATACGTGAGCTTCATAAGAGAAGAGGTCCACATGGGTAGTGCTTCTTGTTATATCATCCAAGAGCAAAATGCAGGAAAGGTTTACTAAGGATAAACTTGAATAAAACAAAAATTTGTGTTGAAAAAATCTTTTCTGAAGGAAAAAAAATAATCTAAAAGGCTGTAACACAAAAAGTCTTGGAAGTAGTTATATTCTTATTCCATTAGTGTCTCAAATAAACACCTCCATGCCTTTCTCCACAGATATCCCTGCATGTATCAGGCCACAAAATGAATAGGAATGGGTACCTAATAATTAGATCCAGCTCTGATCTGATAAGATGGAGAATTATGGGCTTTCAGACACGAAGCAGTCAAATTACTTTTTGGGGAGTTATTGTGAAGCCTTGTTCCCGGCCAGCTAGTGGAGCTTGTTCTGAGGAGTTTCTGCTCAGCCAAGCAGGATCTATTTAAAACTTGTTTAGCAGCCTTTGTGTTATGGTAACTCCACAGAACTTTGTGTCAGTATTACATAAATATGAACCATCTGAGAGATCAAAACCAGGGTCTAGCCAGAACTGAAAACACAACTGTGTTTTCAGTTGCTGACTCTTCTACTGACCAGCTAGGGGAGGAAGGGAATTGTGGAATAAGGCAGAACAAAGCTGCACTGGCATGTTACAAACCCAGGCAGCTCTGTGTGCAGAAGCAAGAGAAGTAGCTTTCAGTCATGAGTTTGTAGTCCGCAACACAGTGCAGTCTGTACTACATGGACAATGTCTTCCCCTAAGAACAGCTACTTTCTAGCTTGGTGAAGTTCAGGTTTCTACAGGGTGACCATAAGAGAAATAGGAACCCAGGGTCAGCAGTAGCATTCATGGCACCTTAGAGGTCTTAATATTTTAATCTTGCAGGCCTGGTTTACCAGGAGCAGCAACGATTGCACTATAAGGTTGGGAAAGGTGTCTAAGAGATATGCTACAACAAGAATCAATCTTGCAGGCCCTTCCAGTGAGACCTGAAGGAGAGTAGGGGGTGTGTGGGGTGCAACCAAGTACACAGTGTAATTTCCCAAGGACATACTTACTTGTCCAGTCCAGGGCTCCACCCTGATCAAGGGCGCAGGTGGATGCTGAATCCTCAGAAATGCGCACAGTTAGGGCTTGCAGCAGAATCATTAAAATCACACCTTCAATCTGGCTGTGGGGAGAAGACAACATCCAGTCACGGCACCTGCCTGATTCATCAGTGCTGCAGGCAAGCTTAGCTTCCCCAGTGGGAAGAAAGTGAGGACCCTTTCTGGAGAAGAGTCCTTCTAGCAGAGAAACTACCTTCCTCTGGACCAAGTGCTTAGTTAACTGGCACTACCTCACAAGATGTGTAGGTCAGCCTTTTTTCAGCACACCGCCAGATAGTGGGCCAGCATGGCAGGACCACTATATACACTCTCTGGAGATGAGCAGGTTTGAACAACTGCTGTGAAGGAGCTGAGGCTTAGTCACTAGGCAGAGACTTGGAAACGCCTATTACTGCAGAGCTGAGGAAGGGAAAAAGTCAAGCTATGACTTCAGCCTCCTCCTTATTCATAGCTGGCTAACAGCAGCAACAAAGCCCACAACCAGTGGGAGACAACAGCCTTCAAACGTGATGTCTAATATCTCTCTGTCTGATGTTTCTTGCTGCTGCAGCTCCACCACCCACATACATACGGCCGGTGTATATCTGCTTAGGGCTCCAACAGATCATTCCTACTGCAGTCCAGACCCAGCCCTTGGCATGTAAATTTTTCACAGGAAGGACTATTACTTCCCCATCTGTTTGTGACCAGCTGCCCTGTGAGTGGTGGCCCCATCTCCCTCAGCAAAACACTGAGACCTGATCCTGTACTGCTATGGGAATGCTCTCAGGCACACAGACCCCATTTGCTTCAAGGGCAGAGGATACTGAGCATGGCTAAATCATGCTTTCTGACAAGCAAGGGAGACCTCCATCTTCCTTCTTGCTTCTCTTGCACCAATTCCACATACTCCTCCTTGCTTTAAAATCTTTAGCTCTTCAGCTCTGTGGCTTAGCCATCGAGCTCCCCCCCTTGTTATGGTCATCTGCAGGGACACCAGAGGGAAGTTCAGCAGGATAGCTAGCACTGATGTCCAGGCTCTTCTCTGCACCTCTGGGTGTGTGTGTTTGAGACCAAGCTCAGCTGTTAGTTTGATTTAACCTAACTGCTTACCTTGCAACAAAAATCAGGCCTGTAGATGTGCCCTCTCCCACAGGGTAGGAGCACTCCACAGCCAGTTCCATGGCAGTGGGGTAGATAGCAAAACCGAAGAAACCAAAGAGTGAGCTGGTGATGGCCAGCATGACATCCTGATGTCTGAACCGAGAAGTCTGCAGGCAGAAAAACAACATTGAAGTCCCAGTGTCAGCACTGCTGCACAGAGAATCTCTGAACCTGTAACTTGCAGGAAGTCCCAAGGGCTCACAGTTCTTACCAGCACCATCTCTCTTTTACCTCCAACCTTCTAGAGTCAACAAATGGCTACACAATGGATATTTATCTGTTTAATTTAAACAAGGAGACAGAGGATCAGCAGAATTACCTGAAAAAGCATTGGTGTGGTTGTATTACTGTGACTTGACTTCCTGGTCAGTCACTTACTAGGAGTTGTGCTCAGTGTATCTTCAGCACAAAGTGAAACACACACCTTCCCAATGCAAGCTGATATTTCAGAAATGGTGTTTGCATTGGGCTACATAGGAGAATTCCCTGGGTTGCTGCAGCTCATTGATAAGGAAAACTATTCTTCATTTTGTTGGACTCATGTTTATAGCCTTGGGGTTTTAACAAAAAAAAAACCACCCACAAAACAAACAAAAAACCACCTGAAACATTTACAAACCCTGGAGATTAGTTTAGTGCCTAGAACAACCTGGTTCTTAGCTCTGGAGAAAAGACTGTGGGCTTACCCAGCCAACACTAGCAAAGTCAAGGGCACAAATCCTGCGGCCACAGTGCTGCCTCCTTCCTTAACCATGTAATAAATTCCACAGAGGAACTCGAGGTGTATGTCCTGGCATGGCTGCAGCAGGCCCGGCCCAGCTAAACTGGTACAGTTAAGGACAACTGTCTGCAATCACAGCTGAAAGCATCAAGCAAAGTTGAATGGGTTTTTCCCTTTACTAATTTGAACTAGCATTTCATCTATACAGGATAAAGGGGACAGAGGGAAGTGAAGAAGGAAAAGTTTTGCTTGTTGCTCCTGACAGAGCCTATTGCTCTACCTGGGCCCAGGCATGCTAGCTTGTATTTAGACCATCCTCCCAGCAAATGGCAAAGTACTAAAGGAGGAAATGCAGTTTGTTTCAGGCACCTTGTTCTACACCTCTAGGCACCTTGTTTTAGGCATTGTATTTGTCTCTCTCTTCAAAGTGGAGCTAACATCACTGGGATCTTGGCCCAGGGGGAGTTGAGGTCATGCTGCATTGAAAGTTTGGATTTTTCAACACACAGGAAAATTGCATAACACAAGCCTGTTGGGAAAGCAGAGACCTGCACCATTCTAGGTCTTCTGCAGTGCTAGGAGTCCTGTGCCTCACACCCATGTTCCTGCTGAGTTATGGCTCCCATTGGCAATGACCACGCTTGAGTGGAATCATTGACAATGACTATGCTGGACTTGCACTCCAGCCTCATGGGTGTAAAGACTCCACATTCTACGTTCCTCTCCTGGCTGGATTCAAGCATTCCCCTTTTCTGCATCTCCCTTGTCTTGTCCTCCTTGAGGAACTGCTGTCAAACTAGGCCCACAACTTAGTCCTTTATACTAATCTTACAATCCGGGCAGCCACCAGGAGGTGCTGGGCAGGTGTTAGGAAAACTATGGCATGCTTGTTCATTTTTGTAAGGTGGATATATTTAGCAATTCTGTTTCTTTTCGGAGAGAATGGTCTCAGGGTCAGTAAATATGGTGATCTAAAGTAAGGAAATAAAATTATGCCAATTTATTTATATCCTGAATCAGTCTGTTTCAGGCTCCACGGTGACTGAGAAATCCTCAGTAAGGGGTTTTCTTTAAAACATTCCTAGCCCAGAGAGATAACCCCAAAGCATAACATGTGGCTTAAAAATAAATGCTATACTACTTAAAAATAAATAATACTATGATATCAAATGACCTTGTTTTGATAATTTATCAGTTGGCAACAGAACAAAGCCCACAGGTATTGAGCAATGCAGAGGACAACTCACCACTGCAAACATGATGCTGGCAAGGGCACTCAGAGAGAAACAAATCTTGGTGGATTCTATGAACTTCCTTGTCCGGTCGACATACAGGCCCAGCAGGAAAGCACCCAACAAACCACACACCGTGAACAGTGCACCATTCAGGCCAGCAAATTTCTGGGGAGAAGAAGAAGTAACTGAGCAACTAAAGCAGTTAGAAAATAGGTTTTAATGTCACTGACCCCTCTGCCTGCTGCTATTGCCCATTGCAATAGCTGAGATATCCACAGGGCTCAGAGTAGCAAATAATGGGGCCCAGCTGCTGTTAGAAGTTCTGTGGAGACTCAGTGGATGACAAGTCTCTGCACACCTGGCAAGGGAGGCTGGGTGCAGAGCAGCAGCAGTTCCCTGGCATTAAATGCTCCAGCCTGGGCATGAGACTATTCTTGGCTCCTCTAGGGGCAATCAGGTGCCTTGTCCACACCAGTGGTAACAGGTCCAATTGCCCTGGGATCTGCTTCTGTTCATAATCATGGTCCTAGCGCTTTCCTTACCAGGGACCAGGGACTGCACTGGCAGTGCAGACTTCCACAAGGCTGGCAGCCCCATGGTATGTTAGATGAGACACCTGGCTGTAGCAAAATGGTCTAATTACAGAGGCAGTGAGCAGTAGTTAGACAAGGGTACATGCTCTGCTGCCTGCAGTGGCTAACTTTGCTTGTCCCGCTCCTTCAACTCCACAAGAATTCAAATGCAGACATCAATACTGAAAGTAGGGAAGCTGTTTGTTAAACAAATTTTGGTAGACATTTTTGTGAATCTAAGGGGCAGACTGGAAGGAAAGGATATCTGGAATAACTTCTGTGGGCTAAAGGGACAGGTCAATCCAGAAACACACAGAAAAAAAAGTAACATGATGCATATAAAACAAGTGTTCAATGTTTAAAAGGTTTCCAATTAAAAGCCAATGGAGTGTGCAAATGTGACCTTGCTATGGAGCACTGACTCAGATACCAGTCATGGGAGTTGAGAGGGACTGAACAGAGACCAGACATGTAGGTGTGCATACATGACAGCTGGAGAAGTGTTTTACGAAGACCTCCACAGAAATGCAAATAGCAGGAATGAAATGCGGCCTGCATGAGAGTAAATGCAGGAACTGGGGCAGCCCCTTGCTACCACAGGGGGAAAGCAGGAGGAGCCAGCTGTGCACACACTGTGCTCAACTATAAAAGCAGCATCTGGCCAGTGACTTCCTCTGCTGCCCTGGCTTCATGTAACACTGTATAAAGAGGCATCAGCTTGCCTTCAGCTTCACTCCAGGGCCTGCCTGAGCCCCATCCTACTTCAGGGAAGGTGTCAGAAGGCTGCATACACATCAGTGCTCTGGAGTGGCTCAGAAAAACCACAATACTCTTTTTTCCTAAGAAGTGTTTAGCACTCCTAAGAGTGCTAAAGATTTTTCATTTGCAAATGGGAGCCTGTCCATGGGCAGTAGTAAAAATGCAGATCATCCCTTATACTGAGAGACTGACTGTGCTCTGGATTAATGTACTGCTTAATCTATATTAGATAATTGGATCAAATAAGATGAGACAGTGCAGCTTATTCAACTGTCTTCATTTTGCTCCGAGTCTCTTATCAGGGAAAATAATTCTGATTGTATTAGGGATGATGGGGAGGAAAGGAAAAAAACTCACATTTGAATACCCCTTTTCACAAAGGATCTGTTCTAGGAGAGCTGAAAAGCAGGTGAACATCCCAATTCCTCCTCCAAAGCACACTGCCAGGATGATGTAAGGCTTGTTTCTCAGGAGCTAGAGAAAGAAGTTAATCATCATTTAAACAAGTGGTGTGCAGGAAAAAGCCCTGGCCGTGACAGTAGACTTGAGGGCCAATGGCTTTGACCCCTCAGTCAGAAATGTTGACAGTGCAACCCTGTGATCATTAGAGGAGTTTGGCTCTCTCCTGTCAGTTCATCCAGAAGACAAGTTAAAATGAGGACCATGTGGGGAGGAAGGATCTCTTCAGTGCCCAAATTCCTTCACTTTTCCTTGTGCTATCCTGCCTGTTACCACGTCTGCGCAGAAGGCTCAGGTTACGTGGTCCTCCTGGATTAGCCCAGATGTGCCTGTTTGAGCCAGCTGAACAGCAGTCATCCCACAGCTAAACTGTCAGATGCCAGGTGTTGCAGCTCTGCTATTAGCAAATTCCAACACCTGAAAAAGGAAGGGATTCTGGTCTCCTTCAGGGGGTTTTCTATGTTGGGTTTGGTGGAGTTGAGTTCAGAGTTTGCTTTGTCAGCAGATTCCCCAGCACATCCCCATGTCTGGCAGGGCTATATCCTTCACTCATCACTGGTCTCTATGCTATAGCACTTACCATTTTGAGCCCTGTGAGGAATGGCATGGAGGTGGAGTTAGTGGCACTGGCCGAAGGAGGTGTTGGAGGAACCTTCTCATGAATCCCCACAGTTGCCAGAGCACAGGCTGTTACTGCTGGGACAGCATAAACACCCAGCTACACAACACAAAGTAAAGACACATTACCAGTCTTTTCAGCTTCACTTCCTCCAAATAAATAAATTAGCTGGATCACAATCAGCCCAGCTGGCTGATTAAAGCAGTTTTCATTTACCATCAGTGGGATGTGCTTTCCTTCGGGAACTAGTGCGGGTGACAGCACGTTTGCTATAAGAATACCCAAGGGATTGGCTGGAAGAAAATAAAACAGAGACACTTTATTCAAGGAAGCAGTCAGAATCATTTGTCTATCCCTGCTGTCAATCAGCACCAGAGCTGCTGTGTGCAGCCAAGCAATGAATAAGGATAGAACAAGGCATATATAGGGAGAAACTAGGAGGGGAGTCTTTGGACAAGTTGACTGTGTGCTCTTACTCTCGCCACATCTGTTTTTTCACCCCCATTAATTCTATAAACCCATTTACCTACAATGCTTAACACCTATAAACTGGTTTTCGTCTATGAATCACAGTGTCCTCACACTCACAAGGCTGCCTCAGTAAATGCTACACTGAAGGGACAAAACGAATTCATGTCATCTTTCTGGATGTTATACAGCAAATAGAGGTGATTTCCCTTCTTTACTCTCCCTATGCCATTAGGCATGTATATATGTGGATCAAGTCCCACTGAGCCTTCTTGAGGGTGAACAGTCACAGCTCTCTCAGCTCAGTTCGATACTCGATTCCCTTAATTGTCTTAGTAGCTCTTTACTGGACTTACAGTAATATGCCCACGTCCTTTTTGTACTGAGGAGCCTTTTGTACTGAAAGCAGCTCTTTCAGATGTGGGCATGGGACTTCCCTCAAGCTGCTAGCAATTCTCTTTGCAGTGGTCATCAGGATGCCACTTGACTTCTTCGCCAAAAGGGAATGAAAAGCAGGAAAGCCCTATGACAGCTCTCTAAAGAGACAATAGGTCACTCCTGGCACCTTTAAAGCCTCAGTAAAGTCAGGCTGGCATACAAGTTTATCTCTGCTATCATCACATGGCGGAAGAGAATCTTCGACACTTGTCTATACTGGAGTAGGGGGTTGCATTGTTATGGGTCTCAAGCTCAGCATGATGTGAAGCACCACTCCTGGGACCTAGATTGGGAACATCCAAAATTTCAGGAGACAATTTTTTAACTTTAAGGCAATGTTCTGCAAACAGTCAAGCAAGTGAAATTGGTTTTCCACTAGTGTGCATGGATGGAGTTAGGAAAGCCAAAGCCAATCTGGAAATAAGTCCGGTAACAGATGTGAAGGGCAAAAAGAACTTGCCTTCTACAAGTACAATAGCAGCAAAAGAAAGGTTGGGCCTGCTGCTGGATGGAGCAAGAGACTTGATAGCAGAGGATATGGCAAAGGCCAAGGTATTCAATGCCTTTGTCACCTCACTCTGCTGGTAAAACCAGCCTTCAGCCCTGAGACCAGGGACAAAGTCTGAAGTAGGGAATGTTTACCTTCAGAGGAAGAGGTTTAGCTTAGGGAACATGAAATAGGTCAGAAACACACCAGTCCATGGGACTGATGGGATGCTCTAATGAGTGCTGAGGGAGCAGGCTGTTTTCTGGTTGCAAGACCATTCTTGGCCTTCTTTAAAAGACTGTGGCAATTCCAAGAGGCTTCTGAGGTCTGAACATCAGGGAATATCACTCCCATCTTCAAGAAGGACAAGAGAATTCAGGAAACTCCAGGCTTTTCAGTTTTACTTTGATCCCTGGGAAGGTCATGGAACAGCTAATCCTGGACACCATTTCCAGGCATATGAAGGACAACAAGGTGAGCAGGAGCAGTCAACAAAGTAGAAATGCTTAACCAACCTAATGGCTTTGTAGAGCGAGATGGCTGGCTGGGTGAATGAGGGGAGAAGTGGATGGTTTTTATCTCAACTTGACCAAGACTGTTGGCATCATCACCCATAACATCCTAACAGACAAGCTGACAAAGTACTGGCTAGAAAAGTGGACAGTGAGATGAATTTAAAGTTAACTGAACAGCTGGGCACAGACGATTATCATCATTGCCATGAAGTCCAGCTGGAGGCCAGTGACTAGTGGTGCCCTGCAGGGGTTGATACTGGGGCCAATACAGTTTAACCTTAACAGAAACCCTGGAAAATACACCCACTGCCAGTTTGTAGATGATGTGACACAGGGAGGAGTGGCTGATAGAAGAGATGGCTATGCTGCCATTCAGAGGAACCTTGGAAAAGTACTAGTTTATGATCCTGGGGAAATGTTATCTGTACATGGACACAATTAAACAACAGCTTCCAAGGAGATAGATTAACGTTTCTCCATTGGAGTATATAATGCATCTGGGCATTGTAGGGGACTGCCTGAAAACTACCGTTAGGTGTTTCCACGAACTATTGGCATGCTGAAGCAGTTTCAGAAGGTATGGATGAGGGGTGGAAATGTGAGCATTGGGATAAATGTGAAAAGACTAAGTGAGACTATCTGAGTAATTACAGGGTTTCAGCTGCCTTCTTATCCTGGGAATTGGAACTATGTAAGCCTAGACTAAGAATGGAAAGGAGATCTCTGGAGTTAATCAACTGTACATTATGGTACAGGGGTCTGGATGGATTAGCTTGCAGTACTCTGCGACACTGCTGTGGTTTTTGTGGACAGGGATGATGATGCACTAAAACTCTGCAGGGTGCAGAAAATAACATGCTGACAGACCACAGTAAATGAAGATTGCCGTGGATGAAGCAGAGGCCACTTCAGTGGACTCAGCCATGTCTTTCTTCTTCTGATACAGGAGGATTTCTCAGTCTTCACAGGGGATCAGTTCTTGGCCCTACACTGCTTCTCTTTAAGTAAGTCTCTAAAAGTGATAGGGAGGACTGAGACACAACATATACTCAAGAGCACAGCTGAATCATAGTGATTTCAGATGCTCAGCAGGATCCTGGGTGCAGGGTCTGTTTTTCATTTGCACACAAGCACAGGGAAACGTATCCAGAGGCATTAACAGGAGCTGTGGGGATACTGACAAGAGACTGTAGTGCTAGTTTGTGTGTGCAACCCTGATACCAACAGTACTACAAAGCTGAGTGCTGCTCTGGCAATAGCACAGGCAATGGGAACTGGCAAACTGGAGCAAGTTGAGAGACAAAGCTCATGTGAGCAACATGCAGACATGGAGACATGTGGGAAGAGGCAAAGGGAAATGTGCATGTAAAGTGGCTGGGTTGGAGTCATTCAGCCTTTCTAGACAAAGGAGGGAAGAGGTGACTGCCCATAACTACCTGACAAACAGGTGCAACAAGACTGAATAGCTGGGGGACAAGGAGCATTGAGACAAGAAGTAACATGTAGACATTTGCTAGTGTAGTGATTAACCACTGGAGTATATGACTAGGGCTGTGGCTCCTTCTAGGCAATATTTAAACTTTCTTCAAATGAAAACCTGATTTTGCACAGCAGATAGTAATGACTGTAACCAGACAATATTAATGGAAGCCCTCTGCACACCAATGTGCAGGTGTTGCAGCAGGCCATTCAGTCCTCACACTGATGTCTCAATGTGCCATGGACTGAACAGCTTCAAGTCTTGGGTTTCCATTGTTCCTTGCTGAAGAGGAACAATGGAACTGAAGAGTTTTATTCTTTCACATAGCTAGATCTATTCGGTCCTGTAAGGACTGAGGACACTATGTGAAAGAAACGCTCTTTGGCAGCTCTGGCTCCTCTCACTTAAAAAGACCAATTGTCTGCAGGCAGTGAAGGACTGAGGGTCACTGGTAGTAATTGTACTGCACCACACTGGCAACAGAGCTGCTTCTCCAGCAGGGACAGTGAAGGTCTATCTCAGCCCTGGGAAACAAGGTGAGTCATCAAGTCCGCCCTGTTCTAGGGAAGGCAGTGCAAAAATAATTTATTTGTTCTGACACCATAAATCCCTTCTTGCTAAGCAACACTGTCTGTGCTCTGAGTTTGCACCAGCACTGGGAAAGCTGTATAGAGGTGCTCCTATACTGCCCTTTTCCCCATGTTTACCCCTTCCCTACAACTCCAAGGCAGTGGGGTAGGAAGGTGTCTGTAGGCCGTTTTGAGGGAAGGGCCAGCAGGGACCTCCCATATATACATAGGTACTGTGAGATTTCCCAGATGGAGCCAGTAAGCCAACCTAGCTTCTGGGGCACCTCTAAAGTCCTTGGAGAAAGAAGGAAGATATTTCTTCTGGCTGATGGGGAAATGCTACATGGAGGGAGGAAACAGGTGTGTTAAGTGCAGTAACCTGTCTCTAGTCAGGCCCAAAGGAGCCAAGAGAGGAGTGAGGTTAGAGCAAATGTATCTGGTGCCTCTTCTCCAGTTTCCCAGCTTCCAGGCACTTTGCAAGGCAGATGTGATTTCTGGGTGGGTAGTCCTGCTGGATTTAGCATTTCAACATATTTGTGTGGCCAGCTGAGTATATTGTATCTATGAGTGTGTACATACCAATTGGGAATATGAGCTCAGCCTTCCTACTGGACTAACTGGTAGATAAAACGGCTGCAGTAGCCTCACCTCCATCTGGTTATAGAATTTGGCAACTATGACCACCAGCATCACATGCAATTTGGACACCTTTCTGACAAGCTGCAGAATTAAGGCCACTACAGACTTTAAATATAGTAACATTGAGGGCTGCCCCAAACCTTTATGATATTTAGATAAACATGGTCACCTTGTCCTGGCAGAGGAGGAATGTTGGGAACCTGTGTGGCTTACTTTGAACTTGCGTATGGATGTGGCTAAGGCTCACTTCTTGCTCCCCCACATGGAAATGCCTCCTGTTTTGCAGGACCTTGAAGGCATTGGTTTATTGCACACGGTTATGACCCTCTTGAGCAGAGGTTTATTTCCAGAGCCAAATGGCTGTTGTATAGAGAGTTTTCTCCACCTGCTGCCTCTGAAAGGCAAACAAATGCTAGCAAGTTCTGGGAGCCAGCAATATTACTTTGCAGCTATCACTTACACATTGATGCGATCATATTTGCTGTTGCTCTCTGGTGGTCTGGGAACCAAAGTGCTGCCAGTTTTGTTGGTGAAAAGATGATAAGGGGCTGGGCCAGTGCACAGAGGCATTGTCCAATAAACAGGTACCAGTAACTCTGGATACCCAAGCTCAGGAACTTCAGGACGCTGAACATCCGGATGATGCTACCCATCATGTTCAGCCATGCGCTCAGGATCACCTGCAGCAAGCAGAAACAGACAGGGGATGTGTGATGAAGCCTGAATGCTAGAACTTAATGCAACAGTGTGAAAAATTGCAGACCACCCCACCCCTTTTGGCCTATGCAAGATGCTCCTGATCCAACACTGCTCCTTAGGCAGCAAGGTGGCTCTCCTGGCTCTACATGAGAACTATACCACAATATAGCTTATGCAGGACAGCAGACACTGTCATGGAATTGATTAGAAATAACAGTTCACTAATTGCACTCTGTTTGCAGTTTGCACCGTCACCCAAATCCTGCAGTAACAATCCAAAGATCATGGCCTCCAGCTTATAGGGATCCTGCAAATGCTTTTCTATACCTCTAACATGCTAGAGTTCCAGTGACAATCTTGCTTCTGGAAGACTGTGTAGTGCTCCCAGGCTGGCTTAGCATAGACCAAGCTCTGAGCTCACAAGGCCCCTTGCTTGTACTCTGCCCTGCTGCTTCTTGAACTGGCACAGCAAATAAAATATCTGTGCTAACACTTTTCCTTGGCAAATCTACCCAATTACAGCAAGCTCTTCACAGAGTCAGCTCACAGCATCTGTCCCTGACAGTTGGCTAAGACAACAAAAACTGAAGCAGAAAAAGGCAAGTAGAGATACATTATTCAGTCTTTTCCCACTGCTGCCCACCTCAGAAGTGATGTGACCATGTTTACTGAACTTAGGACAGAGCTTTTAACATGCTCATCCTCTGCAGCATTTGGTAAGACTCCCATTCACAGTAGCACATTAGTGCTACTGCTATCTCTAGGTGAAATGCCCTCAGAGAAACAGAGCAGTTAAACTCACAGCACATCTGAGTCCCACGCTGTCGAGAACCCATGTTGCCACCAGACCAAATGGGATCGAGATGAGGAGGTACACTATCAACAGCCAGTTGACCATCCCCAGAGAAATGTGGAAGTATGCAGCTGTCTTATCAGCCACAGGAGCAAACGTCAGCCACAGCTGCAGAGAAAAGGGTAAAGATGAGTAAGTATGAACACCTGAACAGAAATTCAGAAGCCCCTCAAACTGTCTAACTGAGCTGTGAAGGGGCTACCTATCTTACTCTATCCTTGAAATTTGGATGTTAAGCTTGGTAATAAAAATTCAAACTCCCAATGTCTGCAGTTACTCATGCTAGGACTATTTTGCCACCAATTTCATCATTATCTTGTCCCAGAGCACCCCATCCATTTCATTACTTCATCCCCAAACCCAGAATCCTGCTGCTGGGAGCTGGCAGAAGCAGAGATCAGTACCTTTTTCTGTCCCCAAGTTGACTATGTTGGACCCTGATGCACTTACTTACCTTAAAACACAAGCAATCCTTCTAAACAAAACAGAGACTGCAGTTGCCTCTCTGCAAATAAGAGCCTCTTAAACTGAGCTTGATGTTTATGTTGCATAGGTAGCCCCTGGATGTGACCTTATAAGAATTACTTTGCTGCATGTCAGCTAAGAGAGACATTATTGCATGCTGTCTTAGACACTTAACAGTTAGGAAAGGGCCTACAAATTTACATTATTCAGTGTATCAGAACACACAGACAAGGAAACACAAGAGGTACTCTAATAACTATCCATCTTTTACTTCTAGTGCTGTATCTGAAAATATTTTGCTAGACCTTGTTTTAGGCACTGTTTTCATAAGGTTGCTGTTTGCTTCTGACTTCTTCTGTGAAGGACAAGGCCTGCTTTGATCTTCAAATTAGGTCCTGAGATCATGTCCATGAGAAATAAATGAGGGTACCAACCCAAATTTAAGCATGTTTCTGTGGATTCTTTGTGAAGATGCCCTCTCTGTTGCCTTTCAAAAAGAGAAACCTAGCCTGAAAACAGATTTCAATAATGTGGATGTAAGCTACCATGCTGTTAGAAGATGATCTTGCAGGTGTTGAATAGCCAAGATGCTAAAGTTTGCAAAAATGTGAAGAAAAGCTTCAGCTATAGCTTCTTACAAGCTATAGATTTTACAAAAGAACTCTAGTCATTGTCTCTTTCCAGGTGCCCTCCTTCTGTTTGCATCCTGCAGACAGCATCAGCTGTGGCGTTAATATATAACTGAAGAAGGGCTTGGGTAGTCTCAGGGGAAGGTGCGTCTCTACACTCTGCTACTTGTTATTTCCAGTGTTCCTATTTACTTCTTACATGCTAGGGACCGTAAAAACTACCACGTTAAATTGAAGCAGAAGAGGAGATGGGCTTTTCTTCTATCTAAATGTCACCGTGTCAGTACAGCCACATGCAAATCATTGTTTAGCTAAGCTTTTCTGCTAGCAGGGGTGCAATGGGTAAATGGCAATAATGTTTTGAATGTATTATCAGTGTCCTAGCAAGGATTCCTAGCGTCAGCCCTTTCCTCTTCTCTGAAAGGAACTGACATACGGAACCTCCTGCATTCAACACAAAGCTCACATGGCCATGCTGGGCTCAGACACACCCATGTGGGATCAGCCAAAGGTCTGGCAGGGGGTGGATTTGGTGTTTACTCAGCTAATACAATTAAGTGTATGAAGGAAACTGTACTCTTGTTAGACAACAAGGAGGCTATTCCAGGTCACTGGAAGACTGGCAGAAGATTCCTAATAAAGTGAGCTTTAAAAAATTCCTTGAAATAATATATGTTAGAATGACAGGAACGATGTCTTGTCTCAGGAAGTCCACTTAATGTTGTTTTTCCAAAACTGATCTGCTAATGTGCTGTTTAAATGATACAAGCATTACTAAGGCATGAGCATTTGTTTGATTGCCAGATGTTAAACTGCAGTGTCACTAAAGAAAATCTAGCTTTCTATTTCCAGCAACAGCAAGTCACAGTTCCCCACTGCCTTCCAGACTGGGGTGCTGGTGATGAAACACTGTACCAGGAAATAGTGTAATTAAAGAGCTGATACAATGTACCAGCTTCAGGTACATTTTTGTGACTCCTGTTCCTCCACTCACTCATGGATGACATCAATAGGAGAATGATGCCACAAGCCAGAGAACAGCATTTTGTGTTCAGTAACATTATACATCTATGCAAACTGGGATCAAGCACTCTAGTATCTTTTCATTACACCTAGTAAAATCATTCCTTGCTGAAAACCAAGCATTTGGGCTGCCCTGTACTTAATCAGAGCAAGTGCTCCAATCCTAGCATATGTGTGTAAGAGCAACCTGTCCAAGCCTGAGTTTATTCTTAGAAATAGAAAGTGGGTTTCTTTATGGATCTGGAGAGAAAAAAAGTGTTTCTGCTTCCATTCAGGGATTATCACGTGTTGCTCTAACAGAGAAATTAAGAATTGGACAATGGAGCTTGAGGTGTAGCTGTGGTCAAAGTGGCCTCCAAATCTCCATGTAACAAACAGATGGCACTGTGGGGTTTTGCTAACACAAGGAAATTGCCATACTAAGCAAGTGAGTTTTGGTTTTCCCAGCTATGATGACTTCATTCACAGTAGTTAGCAAGCTCTTCTGCTTGGAAGTAGAGCCCTTATCCTACAGTTGTTTCTGAACTGTCAAGGCTGGTACTTAAGCAGTGACTGCCATGATACACAACTGTTCAGACAGAAGAGGAGAGGCATGATAGGGATCTTTCATGGTGAGGTCTAAGCCATATAACCTCTAAAGATGCATAACAAAGACTGAGAGATGTTCCTCTCTCCTCCTTTTCCCAAGGGACATTGTTTTAACTCAGCTTTGGCACACCAAAAAACAGTATCAAAGCTGTCCACTGCAGATCATGGTGGCAGACGCAGAAGGAAAGAACTCATGGGATTAAAGCTTGTCAGCCCCTAAAAGCTTGTTGTTCCTGGGTCAGATAAAGAAAGGAGAAACAGACGGACACCCGTGTCCTTGCAGGGTTGCCTAAACACTTGTTCTGTCCCTAACTAAGTCTCACTTCGTGGAAATATGTCCTAGTGGTCTGGCCACTTCACTCAGATCCATTGCCTGTATAGCCCTAGAGCATCAGTGTGAGGTGCAGAAGGCATCAAAAGGAATCTGTTACACACTGCACTGCTACATCCATGTTCACACGTGCTCCTCTGAAGGCAGATCAATGACGTCACAAAAGCAGAACTGAGAGACATCTCTTCCTGATGTGCAATGGTGACAAGCAATTTCCACTCACCCACTGTGGGTTATTTCCATTTTGAGTCCTGTCAGGGCTTCAATTAAGCAAAACCTTTTAGCAAACTTTGACAAAATTCCTAGTTTGCCACCCCACAGATCAGGAATACCTTGTCTCTGAGGCTTCAAACACACCCAGCTCAGAGTTCCACACCCTGACTGCTCAAAAACTACCTTGTGCAGTCCCGACAGCAGAATGCAGCTGAGCTGCTTAACAACCTGGAGTGTATGAATTTGGAGGTCAAAAGTCCACTCTCTGGGCCACAGCATAGTTAGGTCAGCTCATTTACACAGAAGCCCAAGCAGAACCACTCAAGCATAGGAAGTCTTGCCTTTGAACACAAAACAACCACAAAGGGTTTGAGCCCAACCTCCTAATACTTGGGAAAACTCATTTTCCAACATTTCCTCACAGATTTTGCATTATTTGTTCTCAAATGACAGTTCCTGCTGTAGTATAATCCAATATCATTGGCCATGATCACTCATGTTATAGAATCACAGAATCATCAACTTTGATGTCCTCCACTAGTCCCTCTTTATCAGTACTAGGTCCAGTAGTGCCTCTCTCCTTGTTGGCTCTTCCACCAACTGGGCTAATCATAAAATCATCTTGGCTGGAAGGGACAGTCAAAAGTCAGCCAGTCTGATCTCCCCACAGTCAGCAGGGACACCCCCAACTAGACCAGGTTGCCCAGGGTCTTGTCAAGCCTCATCTTGAATGTCTCCAGGGAAGGGGCCTCAACCACCTCCCCGGGCAATGTTTTAGATGTGCATTTGATCCTTCAGCATTTGGGATGGACTTTTCCCTCCCTTGCATCTAACAGGATGTTCAAATAGCCACTGTAATAGCATACACCAATTCTTCTCCAGAACTGTAGTTCACACTCTCCTGAGCTCAAGCCTCAGAGGCATGTTCACCTCACCATGATTTCTGACTTTTGAGAAAGCAAAAGCTCCCATGCATGCTAGTCTGGGCAGGAAGCGTATCTCAGCACACACTCTTGGCTATAAACTTGAGCTCTACATAGTGGGCATAGCAACTGATGAAGAGTATTTCCGATCCCCTGAAGATCCATGAGCCCCTTCTGGCTTACACTGGAGTACAGCTGCAGCTCCTGCTGCTTTCAATCCACAGCTGGCTGACTAGGTAGCCATATCCCTTCACTGAAAGAAAAGGGACAGAAATGTTTTTCACCCAGAGTCTATTTATATCCTCAATTACAGGAGAGTACCCTCCCTACCTCCTTTAACAATGGGGCATGTGGGACCACCAGGGACACAACTGCACTCAAATCATCTGATGGGTCCTGATGTTGAAGGGCTCCATTTTCAGTTCTCCCTTCCTTTGCTTTAACTTTTGTCTAGCTGACATTTATTTTCTCTTGTCTCTTGGCACTTCCTGGAGTCTGCCTACACCCTTCACCATTAATTGCAGGCCTGCTCAGGCACTCCTGTAACCAAGAACAGATTACAGCCGTTCTCATCCTGCCCCCATTTCTAAGCATCTTTGTTGCTCTTTCTGATACCCTTGTAAACCACTAGCTGATTCTCAGATGTAGATCCAGCCTTCTTCCTCACAAAATCAACCTCAATCCTCTAGCTTTCCTTCTGCTCTCATTCCCCTTCTATCTCCATATTCTTGAAGTTCAGTTCTTCTGCCCTATTACTTTTATAGTTTTCACTACCACACAGAGTTTCCAGGACCAACTTCACCAGCAGAAGCAAGTTTCCCTCCACCCATTCCAAGGGAGCCTAACTTTTGCCCTCTCTCCCACTTCTGCAAGAGGTTACCAGTGGGTTGTGAGCCACCAATTCGCTGTCTCAAGTGGTAGCATGGTGATGGTGAAGGCAGGACTCCATATAGACCCTACACTTGGATAAGCAATAGGTGTGAGCTACAGAAGGCAACATAAATAACACAGCTCCAGGATTTTCACAGCTCAAAGAGCAGTAATGATATATTTACGCATCACTTGTATAATCAGCCACAGCCCTGCCAGAAGCAGTACCAAAAATGCTGTTTCTCATGAGAGGCAAGATGTTAACCAATGTCTACCCTCCTCACCAATAAATCAAGATTTGAAAAGTGAAAAGCAAAATCATTTGCAGAATGGCAAGCGCATGCAAATCAGGCAGGGTGGAAATTAAGCCATTTTGCCATATCACTGGTGGTATCAGCTAGCAAACACTTCCATATGGAGCGTTCTTCACTATCTGACATACTGTATAGCTGTGTACAGTGTAGCAATGCCCCTATAATACCTTTGATGTGCAGCTTAAAAAGGAGGAGCCGAGGGGGATGACTTACATGAAATGGGACCTTCTGCTTTGTAACAGGCACAGGCACAACTTACTAATCTCCAGGCAGGCACCGCCTGCAGCAACTCTCCCAGTTCCAGCATTCTCTCTTCCATGCACCGGGACACTGCTTTGAAGGTGATGTAGGATGTCTTTCTGAGACATACAGGCTGCCTTCTGCTCCCCTGGACTGGGCTATGAAACCCTTACACTAGACGCCTCATCTTCAAGATCAAAAGGGCCACAGAGCCTGGGAGCAAACAGCCTCTGGTCTCAACTGAAGGCACCCATGCTAACACAGCAGCCTAGGAAATAAGGACAGAGGCATGATTTTCAGGAAGGTTAGATCCCCACCTAGACATCATTTTTAGGAGGACTAGAAGAACACAGCATGCAGGCAGCAGCAGCTGAGTGTGCATGCATATCTACAGAGGCACTGCTGGAGCAGACAGGCGTGGGCAAGGAGCGTGCGCTCCCTGCCCTGGAGCATGCCAGTCTCCACTTGTGCAGCTCTCCTTTCCCTCACAAGTACACTAAGCTGTGGTGGAAGTCCTCCAGGCTGGTGAGTCAGGAACCACCCAGCCAAGTGTGAGCCAGCTCCACAGATCCCCTCCTCCTCCCCAGCTTGCTCATGCTGACAAGCACAGAATAGGGCAGGAAACACTCTTGGTTTCATTCCTGTGTGCATTTCTCTGCCCTCAGCACTAAGGCAAGAAAATGTTCCTCCTGTAAAAAATGAAGTTCCCACCTGTCCAGCTTCACAGGAAGTAGGCAATGAGGAAGGAGGTGTTTTCCTCAGCAGTTTACTGCTATGACAGCTGTCAGCATACCATGAATAATCTTAAATGTTAAGTCTTCAGAATACAAAGCCCACACACTCAAAACCACAGCACGACAGAACAAATCTGGGGAGCAACCACAGGCATAGTTATGTCACCCTTCAGCAGGAGTGTTGCAAGAGACAGCTGGGGATCAATCATCTAAGCTTAGATGTGGTCAGAACAGCCCCTCTGCCCAGGACTTCAGGCAGCAAGTGAACTATACTGAAGCCTACTTATAGGCCTAAAATAAAGAGTTTCTTACAATACATTGTCAGCCAGGAATTTCCAGAATAGTTATATTTATGAAATGAGAACAAATCTCTGGCAAGCTAGTAGCCACTTTGTACAGCAGAGAGAGACAGAGGCTTTTAAACTCAGGTCAGTAATAGAGATTCAAGTAAGGTGCTATTTATCATTGGTGTAAAAGCCTCCTTTTTTCACCCCCCCCCCCCCTGTGCTCTGGTTAAAGAAGGGATTTCACGTGATGAAGCATAGCAGAAGAAAATAAAGAAGAGTGCCCCCTCCATCACCACATGGTCTGGCCTGGCTTTGCTCAATCACAATCCTAAAACAGACTAAGAAATAAAAAATATTCCTTTCTCAGCCTGCCCTTGCTGCATGACCAAATGTAATTTCTTACAGTTAAGTTGCTTCTGCCTTGTATTCTTGACACTGACATTCTCTCCCTCTCACTGTCTCCTGTCTGCCACTTTCAGTGACACTGAAGGTCACTAACAGAAAACTGCATGTCTGCATGGGTAAGAGTAGGGAATACAATGCGTTGTCCTGGAAGGGACCAAGGGTGAGGTGATCTGTTCTTTCCAAGTTAGACAATTCAAAAGTCATGTGTCCTCACCATATGCATTTTGCAGATAGCCTGACATAGGAATACACAGAACAAAGTTGTGTTCTGCATGCAACATCCATATAGGAACTGAGGACACATCTTAACTTGCAAGGCAATTTTCACACCACAGAACTGGGAAATTAATCTTTCCATCTGGAACTTTTAAACAGCAACCAACCACTTTGATCTCACAGCTTGTCAGCTACTCCCTCCATTTTAATGTGATTTTTATCAGGAACACTTAGGAGAAACTTTAGCGTCAAGAAATGTTTGGTTACAACTTCATATGTCAGCATGCTTGCCATTCCAGATCTTTGCCTTGGCCTAGAAACAATATTTCCACCCTAGGATATTTATTGAGCACCCAGTTTTGAAGTGGTGAAGTTCTGTCTTAAGTTCATACTGTGGACAGTCGGGAAGTTGGCAAGAGACCAAGCAGACAGAAAAAGAGCACAATCTCTCAGGGCTACCAAGTTTTCAGCGACATGGTTGAGGATACAGTTATACTTGCATATGCATTTTAAGTAAGCTCCCAGCCTAAGGTTTCAGCAAAGTCAAAGTCTGACAAGACTGACTTAGAGCTTAGTGACATGATTTAGTGATTTATTTATGTTTTTAATAAGAGTTAGTTTGATGGTTGGACTAGATGATCTTAAAGGTCCCTTCCAACCTGGACAATTCTATGATTCTAAGATATCCTGGAAAGATTTCTTACAGCTTCCTTCACCCATGCTGTCACCATGCACTTCCACCTGGGTGGGTTTTTTCCTGCTACATGTACTGCTCCTGCCCAATTTAACTGCAAGAAAGTAGCAGGGCTTCACATGGCTTTTCAGCAGGATACTTTTTTACACTTGAAGGATACACTGATTTTCCTGATACTGTGGAAAACGAAATCAGGACTCAATAATCACACTTTTCACTTTTCCGGATGATTGTTTTCTCAAGACAGCTGGGTTCCTTCCTTGAATCCCTTATCTCCCAGCAAGTCGAACATGACTGTTTTACAGCTTCAACGCATTCATTCTTGTTTAAGAATCCTATACAATGGCTAGGGTTATAGATATACAGTTTAAGCTATGGCCCCACTATAAACCCCCGAGTGTTAGTTCCCTCTATCACACATACGTATTCATGCAAGGAATCTTAACATATTCCTTATTTTCCAGTAATTCCTGGCCCTATGCTACCTCCCTTTTGGAGCCCCCTACCCCCCCTGTTTGTCAGAGATAAGATAACATTGTGCTGGCCTCACCAGTGTTACCTACATGCCTGCCTTCCTGTCTTGTTACTTCTGTAGCTGTGTAGGGGGGTAGGCCCCTCTTTGTGGTCAGCCAAGTTATATTTGCTAACTCATACTTAAGTAAGCAAACCTTCAAGCCATATTTAGCTTTATTCTTTAATTCATTCCCTTGAGAAGGCACATTCATTTTTTTGTTTCCCATATACAGCCAAATTCTCACTGTTTTCTCATTTCTCTGTTCCAGCACCCTTGCATCATGGAATACATGCTCTTCCTTCACAGCATTTAAATATTTAAATGTTTGCAGGTTGCAGTGCCTGATCTTAGCTGATAAACAGCCTGCATTCACAGCATGGTAATCCTCAAGCACATGAATAATTCTATATCAGTCTGATAATTATCAACAACATCCTCAATGTCTTGGTGAGCAAAGATTTGGGCTTCCATCTCAAATACTAGGACTTGTAAGGTGAAACTTTATGTGTTTATCTCAGTATTTACTACCATAGTTTTAATTGGTTCAATGGGCAAGGGGGAGGGAGGGGGGAGGGGAGAGGCATGATCTAGCATCCCCTTTTTTTTAGCTGTTTCAGAATAAAGTACTTGTAGGCAATAAGAAACTCACATACCAGAATGTTTAGTGCAAAATCACTCCTATACTGTTCCTTATGTGCAACAGACTCCAAAACAAAACCTATTTGCTCCTTTTCCTGACCAGATAAATCTGCTGTTATAGGCCAGCAATAAGGCAGAGTGAAGTCCTGCTCCTCTAACCGAGGAGCTTCAACATTGTTCTCCTATTCTTAGGTTTGAAACGTGGTGCTCGCAGATGCTTAATACTTTCTACTCCTCCCTACAGCCTGCGAAGTGGATTCAGCAGCAATTTCAGCTCAGAATACATTTTTCTCCATCCCATTCTCCATCCCATCCCCCATCTAGATCAGACACACCCTCCCGCCCGTCCTGCCCTTCCACCATCACCACCCCTCTATGCTCCGGACCCCACCGCTCAGAAAGCGAGGTGTGCAGGCCAAAGTCGTAGCAAACAGCAGAAAAACAAAGATCAGAAAGAAACCCCGCTTATTCGGTCCCTAAGGCACGGCCAGGCTGAGGCTTCTCTGCGCTGTGCGAGTACAACCGAGTGAGTCCCGGCGCTCCAAGGATGAGGGGGTGGATCTGAGACAGGGCACTGGGACAGAGCCCTGAGGATTGCATGGCTGCTTCTAGGAAGAGACAGGAGGTAGTTTGGGCTTCAGCAAACCCCGTTACCGCATTCTCCCGCAGCGGCAGCGGCAGCAGCCGGTCTTGCTCTCCAAAGCTGCGGCACAAGCCGGCAGGAGTAGAGAGCCGTGTGCCCCGCCGGCTCCGCGCCTCACCCCGCACTCACGGCTGCTCGGGAACGCCCGGGGAGCTGCCGGCGACTGCCCCTTCACCACTCTCACCCCTCCGCAGACGCGGCCCTGCGTGGGTCTTGTCTGGGCCGACGTCGCTCCCGCCCCGCACTCACCATGGCGTTGGAGCAGTTCAGCAGGCACACGGCGGCCAGCAGGAACCACCGCCGCCGGTAGGTCTTGAACCGGGACAGTTCACGCTCCCCGAGCAGGCTCACCCCCTCGGCACCCTCCATAGTGGCACGGCACGGCATGGTACGGCACGGCACGGCACGGCACGGCTCCGCCCCGTCGCGCTCACCGGCCTCCTTGGGGCGGCCCCGGCCACGCCGCTGCCTGCCCCCCGGTACGATACATCGCGGCCCGGGGCAGCGGGAGAGCGCACCCTGTGGAACCCGGCCAAGCCGAGCGACGGCTCCTCCCCGCGGGTGCGGGGCCCGGCCCGGGGCTGGCTGCGGGGTCGGGCGTTCGCCCTGTGGCGGCTCGGCGGAAGGCAAATGCCCGCTGTTCCGAAACGGAACTACTACGGCGCTGGGAAAGCGGACTGCTACGGGAAACTCCTATCTTTCCCCTTGATTCGGTAAAACAACAGCAACAACATCACTGATGGCCGCTACAGCTCCGCGTTGTGAGAGTCAGCCTTAACTCAAGGCTTTCCCCGGTTAGCTTCTTCGTGAATTATTTTTGATGTCACGATAACATAGTGTGCTGTTTTCTGCTTGAAATAGGGTCCTGCAGTGAGCTGAAGCTTGACAATGAAGGAGGTGCTGCCCCCTTGGGTGCAGGCATCAGAAAGTATGTGTCAACCGGGGTCACAGAAAGGGAAAAATACAACTGCAGGAAAGAATTGCTCTGCTGTTTGGACTAGAATTATCACAGTAATCTCTGTAAATTGCTTACATCTGGGAGAAAATGCATTATTTTTTTTTTTTCCCCTCATGCTGTTCCTAGATGTATTGCCTTGGTTTTTATGTATCCTGTGAAGACTAGTCTGGAGCTACAGGTGCTAAGCACATTCAGAGCACCTCTGTGCAACTCCTTTTCTCTGCTGTATACAAGGTCTCCCATGAACAAAGGCACCACTTGTTAGTACTGGCAGCACGGCAAGGACAGCAGTAGCATTAGTGTCGCAGGAGAGGGTGCCCATCTGCCCAGCATCTCCTCATTCTTTCCTGGTGGTCTGCTTCTGCCTGATACACCTTCATCAGTCCCTTTCTTCCCAATAATCACCCTCCCTTCCCCACACCCCAGCACATCTTAATACCCTCTTTTGATCCTGGCTTTTGTTTTCAGGATGTGGCAACTTAAGCCAGATGTCACAGGTGTTTCTCAGTTAAACTCAGTTTGGCTTTTTGTTTTTGTTTGTTTTGTAGGTCTTGTACTAAGATACTTGTGGTCTCTGATATGTGAGTGTATGTGATATACACAATTTGTACACTGAACAGCCCCTTCTATTTAAAAAAAAACAAAAACAAAAACCAAAAAACCAAACACCAAAACAAAAAAAAAAACCCAAGAAAAACCAAAACAAACACAACCCACAAACAACAACAACAACATGTTTGTTTTCTGTAAGGGAAGAAAACGCTGAGACAGCAGGTATGTGAAAGAAGGTTTTCAGCAACAGGGTAGCTGAAGTACTGTGGTTGTAAAATGGGTGTGGATTATGCATCCAAATCAGCTTTCCAGTACTGAGCACATCTAGGGCTACAAAGATGATTAGGGGCCTGGAACATCTCTCTTATGAGGAAAGGCTGAGGGACTTGGGTCTTTTTAGTCTGGAGAAGAGAATACCAAGGGGGGACGTGTTCAGTGCTTATAAATACTTACAGGGAGGGTGTCAAGAGGATGGGGTCAATCTTTTTTCAGTGGTGCCCAGTAACAGGAGAAGAAGAAATTGTCACAAACTTAAATATAAGAAGTTCCACCTAAACAGGAGGAGGAATTTCTTTACTTTGAGGGCAACAAAGCACTGGAATAGGCTGCCCAGAGAGGTGGTGGAGTCTCCTTCTCTGGAGACATTCAAAACCCGCCTGGACATGCTCCTGTGCACCCTGCTGTAGGTGGACCGGCTTTGGCAGGGTGGTTGGACTAGATGATATTTAGAGGTTCCTTCCAACCCCATGTCATTCTGTGATTCTGTGAATTACAGGATCATTCAGGTTGGAAGAGATCTCAGAGGTCTCTAGTCCAACCTCTTGTTCAAAGCAGGGTCAAAAATGAAGTCAGACCAGTTTGCTAACTGGTCTTCAAAACCTCCAATGATGGAGGTTGTGTTTGACGGGTTGCTCTCTGGGCAATCTGTTCTACTGTGGGACCAGTCCTAGGATAGATGCCACAGTATAGCCTTCAGATAGAGTGGAATTCATTAACCACTGACTCAATCCAACCAGTAACCCAACCAGTTGTCTACCTATCCAGACCATGATGTCCTAATTTGGATACAAGAACACGTGGGAGACAGTGTTGAAAATGTTGCTAAACTCATGGTAAATGTCATCCACTGGATTCACCCCATTCACAAATCACATTCTTTTATCCAAAAAAAGTCAATCAGGCAGGTTCACCGAGTATGATTTATCCTCAGTGAACCCATACTGATTATTTCCAGTAGCATACTTCTCCTTCATCTATCCAGAAATACAATCCAAAAGTTCATGCTTTTTCCAGGGATTGAGACTGGTAACCTGCAGTTGTCTGGGCTGTCCTTCAACTGCTTTTTGAATTTAAGTATAACATTTCTCTCAGTTGACAGAGGTATCTATTGCCTCTCAAAGAAGATTGAAAGTAGCCTTGCTGTGGCATCAGCCAGCTCTCTCAGCATCCTTGGACTCAAGGACATAAGCCCTTCTGCTTCCATGGACTTGTATGAGTCAAATTTGCTCCAGTAATCCCTGACTCATCCATTGTCATCCTTCCTCTCTCTGAATCTCAGGACCTGAGTCTTGGGAGGCCTTGCTGGTAAAGATTAAGGTAAAGAAGGCATTGAGTTCCTCGGGTTTGTCTATGTCCACTCTCAGTAAGTCACCCAGCTTATTCAGTAACCTCTGCCATTTTCCTTTTTCAGCATTTCACCACTAATTGAAGAGTTGAAGTTCTTCTTGTTGCCCTTGACATGCAAATTGAAGCCCTGGCTTTCCTGGTATGATCTCTACCTGCCAGAGCAATGTTTCTAAACTCCTCCTCTGTAGCCCGTCCCTACTTCTACCTCCTGTATGCATTCTGTTGCATTGGAGTTCCGCCAGAATTTCCTACTTACCCAAATTGATCTGCTGATATGTATCATTTTTTCCCAAATGCTGAGATGGCCTAATCTTGAACTTTGTTGAAGCTTCAGAGAGCTTGTCACAGCTGAAGACAGTGGTAGAGAGAAAGGCTGCTTCTTCTGCCGCTGTGCATTGAAAGAGATGACAAGATATCCTGAGCTGTGGAATGAAGAAGCCACATACGTTAAGTTGTTGACTAGCATTACAAGTTTCAACCTTTCATCACAATTGGGGCACCAGTAATATCCCCCTGTTGCAAGGATTATCTGATTGCTGCTGACACTTCAGGTTTTCTATGCTGGGTGCTAATAGGTTTTTCTCTCTGAGCCACAGATTTTCATGAAACTGTAGGAACTTTGGTGGTTTTGAGAAGTCTGCCCCTCCTCTATCGAGTTCCATGAAAACTTATTAACATTAAAAAAAAAAAAAAAGGGAATGGGAAGGAAACAGGCAGATGCACTAGTTTTGTGCATTCCTAACTAACTAAGGAGCTGAGGTTAAAGTGGTACCTGAAAGTGTAATTAAAGAACGTGCAGGCTTATTAGGTGGAGAATGCATCTATGGGGCTGGAGGTGGAAATAAGATCACTCAACCAAATTTTTATTCTGACATTTCCTAATGCTTTAGTGTTTAAACTAGAAAGCTTTGATTAATTTGAATGCCACAAAAATAAATTGAGAAGTGCTGTTGTTACATAACTGGATCTACCATCCATTGCTGTTGCCTCTTGGTCTGTTATTAGAAGCATGAGGAGACTTCCCCAAGGAATCCTGCATTTCAGGAAATCTGGACTTTTAAATGCTAATTAAAGTGTGTATTTGTATAGTTTGTGGCAGAGAGTTGTGTGAAGACTCATTCAGTGTTCCTGGAGGCCAGCATCCTATTTGTTTCCATAGTACACACTAGAAGGCAATTTGGAAGAAACCAGTGTCATTATCATTTCCAAGACTGTCACGATGGAAATGTAAGACCCTTCCTGGAACAGCAGATTATACATTGAAAATAAAACAAAAGAGAAAAAAAAAAAAAGGAGAGTGATTGTTGAGCGCACAGAACACACCAGTGCATAGGATCTCTCAGAATGCAAGAGACTATTGCATATGCAAGTTTGGCATTACTGGCAGGAATGGGGAGGGAACAGGAATGCAGAAGTCACTGCATAAGCATGTTTGCAGACTGCTCAATCACATGCTTTCTCCCGGACATAAACATTAGTTGCTGACTTGGCCAAAGAGAGGAAAACAGTCCAGTCAGAAAAATATCTTATGAGACAGCAAAGTGCATGTCCAACACTCTGCGTAGCAAACCAGTTGTCCAAGGGCTGAATCTCTTCACAGTGAGGCAGGTCCTGGGAATGGTTCCTCTTATTCCCATCTCTGGCAGTTGTGAGCCTGGAAAGACTACTCCATTATGCAGTCTTATCTCTGACTATTTTTCTACAGAATACAGTTTTAATGACTTGTCTACACTTTGGCTTGCTCCTCCTTGTGAAGGTGTTCCTCTTCCCAAGGCAAAGTACAGATTTGTCGTTGTAGCTGTAATCATTCCTGCAAATGGGTGGACTCAACCCAACAATAGGACTTTTCTGGATAAAATAAATTAGAAAATTCTGCTTGTGGATCTATGAACGTGAAGAACACACACTGTAGAGCTTGTGGCTCTATGAACACACATTGATTACTATATCTGTGTTGACAAATCTTTGCTGAAGCCTAAGGACACTCAATAAAAGACTTGAAATATTACCTGATATTTTAAAGTGTTTTCTTATTTTGTTATTTAATTATCCTTTTAACATTTATGTCTATACCAAACTTACCTACTCAGTGGGATTATCGATATGTCCACATAAAAATCTATCATTTCTGCACTGACAGCTCCACCTAGTGCCTTGTAGTATGAATATTGCAAGGAGAGAAATGGAAATTATTTTATTTTATTTTATTTTATTTTATTTTATTTTATTTATTTTCCCCATGGAAAACATAACCAATTACATGGCTTTGCAAACATGAGTTAGGTTATTCTAACCACAAGACTTTCCTCGCTTCCTCCTTTTTTTTTTTTTTAATTCCTATGATAAGCTTTTTAAAACATTTTCCTCTTAAACATTAGTAATCAGGGCTCTAGCATTACCATATTTTCACCGTTCTTGCTCATTCTTACTTGCTGTGCCAATGCGCAGACTCACCTAACTAGTACAGCACTGACACATCTTTGCTTGATGCCTTGTACAATGGTGGTGTCCCTCTCCAAAGTCATCACAGATGTTCTCAACACACAAGCAATTGCTGCTGTGTTAGGCACAGTGTTAATGAGACAAGCAAAGCCAGCATTTTTCTCAAAAAATTCTAGATTTATCCTTTGCTGCACAAATAAATGTGTTATATGGGAGCTAAAGAATGGAGTAAGGATCCATATATTGTAAACAAGATTGGATGCCTGATGGTCCCAAAAAGCAACTGCTTAAAAGCCCAGGTGCGCTGCAGCCAAGAAGAAGTTGAGAAGACATGTTCAGTGCTGCCAGGTGAGATGTCAAGGTAGAGCGCATAAAGGACTTTGCTAATTCTGCTTTGCAGGGATGCTGTGCAAGGGCCATATGATTATAGTTGTTACATATCACAACACATCATTGCTCATATTCCCTGAAAATGATGCACAGTGATGCCTGTGGAGAGTGGATCCCTGTTCTGCCCTTCTCTCTTTCTCTCTCCCCGTCCTTTGGTAAGACAGAAATAAAAAAGGTTAGATGATTCATCCGTGGATTCATCCATCCTGCACATTTGTTCAGCTTAGTTCAGTTTCTGGTGCTTGAAAGACTTGTTTTATGGCAACTGCAGTTCTGTTCAGAGCAGTTTGCCATGTGATTCAATGGACACTGTTTCACATTCCTTCAGCTGGACATTCACCTGGAATGGAATTCCCTTCCCAAACATTATTTAAAACACCAAAGAAAATGTTACTGTTTATGATTGCTAATAACTACAGAGAACTTGTCAAAAACTTCTACCTTTCCTTTCAGTACTCATATTCACTAATGTTCTTCTGCTTTATAGCACTTTGCAAGTGTAGAGAGCAGCTACAATATACAGGTTGGGTCTATGCAAAGGACTATGAGCACATTTCTCTCTCTTCCACTTTTTCTTTATCTGTGCATGCCAGGATCCCCAGCATGGGACTTCATAATCCCTCTGCAGGAGAACATGTAGGACACAGTATGTTCACACACCCACACCCTGCAACTGGCCTTCTGCTGTAATTGCAGAAGAGCAATGCAGCATTTTTATTACCCAGTGGCTGCAGGAGCGGCATGTGAAAACTTCAGAGAAGTCCATAAGGAATTATTCTGTTTGAGAGTAGTCTCAGTCCATCTCGTTTCTGAAATAGCTGTTGCCCAGAAACAAGCAGTAAACATAGAAGAAACGAACTGGGCCCTAAACCATTCCAGAAGGATAATAAATGGTGCAGTGACTGTATTTGTCATGCATATATTCAAAACTACTGAAAATGAGAGCTAGCAAGTATTTGGGAAAGAATCACAGTTTCCCTAGTGCTGCGCAGGAAGACCCTACCCTTTGTCAAGGGAGAAAACCATGACCTATATGAGTAACTTGAGTGGCTGTTTACTGATACCTTTACCAGAGTGCACCACTGGGACCAGCGCTGTGCAGAGAAGGGTCAAACAGGACATTTAGGACACAAATCTACTACTTAAGGTCAGAATGAAATTGAACTCAGTTTATATTAATTTCCTACAGACTTATAGAAAATTTTTCACGTAAGAAATATAGGAGGATTTGGGGGCAAAATCTGCTCTTCATTTTGCAAACTTTGTTGTGCAAACAGTCCTGTTGTATTAAGATTTCCTGTTTCAGATTTAGTATTTCCTTAATATACTATAAAGCTATTAAAAGGAAAGAATCATTCAAGGCTCTCCTCTTCTTCTTCCTCCCCAACTTATTTCATCATGGTTTTTTTCATATTATAACAACTTCCTCCTTTCCCCTCCACTCCTTTCTTTTCCCATCAGGAATGTGTATTTTCTAGTACAGACTGCAAGACACAAGGAACAATAGTTCTGTTTAGCTGGAAACTGCAGGCTTTGTCTTTCTGAATATGGGTTGCCCCTTTGTCATATGTTTTGGTTTTGGTTTTTTTTATCATGTTAGGTTTTACTGCGAATTACACTCTGCTTACTTTTTTTTCCTTTTCATTGCCAGAGCAGCGGTCTCCTCAGTGTTTTAATATTCTTGTATGAGAGGCTGTCCCGAGCCTTTTTAGAAAATTTTGCTTTGGAAAAAGGGGTTATGCATTCATGCTGTCTGCATGTACCCATTTTCTTAGTCCCTCTCTGGTAACTCATATCTGTTGGCCAGCTTCTGTCATGCTAGAAGGGATAGAAGGGTGAAAATCCCAATATACTTTGATGTCTTATAAATTTTGTAAAACTTAGTATCTAGGAAGACACACTACTGGTACTGTGGTGTAAGGAAAGGCACAGGGAAGTGAGGTATTCCCTCTTTTGTGCAGCTCCCCAAAACCTCAGAAGCAGGAGTAAGCTGGGCAGTTGGCCCCAATTACCGTTCCAAGCCAGCCTTGGCACATGTTGCCTCTTGATTCCCTGTCCATTCAAGCAAAAAGAGCTCAGGGTCATGGGAGGCACTCTGTTAGAGGAAGACAAAAATAAGAGATTAATGGCGAAGTGGATAGTGGACAGAAATACATGGAAAATATGGCTTCTTAGAAGGAACAGTTTGTTTGGATTTTTATTGCACCAGACCTGAAAGTAAAAACCAGATGGTTACAAAACATGCCTATTTACTTTTTTTCAGTCTTAATAATTTCTGCTTTACAGAATTACAGACTTGCTAAGAAAATGTTATGAAACAGAGATATAGGTTAGGTCCTACTTTAAATCTATTAGACTTGGATTGTATTTCATGAAGTACCTTTTTTATATTCTCATGCTAAACTTCACAGTTGCTTCCTACTTTAAGTAAATACCCAGTTCTTGTTTCAATGCATAAGTAACAGCATTTTCGATATAAAAGAATTCTTTTATATAAATCCTAATTGTTATAACTTGAAGTTCCTTTGACGACCCTGCAAAATCACTGATGTTTCTCTTGATGCTGTAGAGCTAAACTCAGACCAGAAATTAACCTCCCAGAGGCCACCCGGTTTCTGTTCTGTACTATCACACGTTAGTAGAGCTGAAAATGGAATTACACCATTTAAGTTTTCTTAATAGCACAAGTTTTTAAAATCAGAATTGTTACAGCTCATTTTGAATACTTTTAGGGAGTAATTGGCATCTGTATAAATTATGGGTTTTTTACCTCCTGTGGCTTCAGACTAAAAAGCTGGAATAATCATTTGACTTAGAAAAACTGCCAGACTGCATAGACTGTGAAATTTCAAAGTGATAGACTTGAACAGCAGAAATCTCATATAGATTTATCTGTCATTATGGCCTTTACATATGGCCAGGAGATGCATTATAGCACTATGCAGAAACAGCGTAAGGAGTTGTTCGTACAAGAGCATGGGATAAAATTCATAGCACAGTGGCCAGCAAAGACAATGACGTAGAACTGATTGCTTGTAAAACAAATGTAAGCTGTGATTGCAAAGCCAATATAGTCAGCCATTCGGGCTGATTTTGCAATATATTATGACTCATTACTCATTCCAACCAAAAAAACTACATTAAAATAATTTACTTTTTTACTACATTAATGTTCAAAAATCCAGCTGTGCATTTCCACATGGAACAATGGAACACACCATCAATTGCATTTTCAGATGGGCTTCCTTACTGACTGAAAGGTTTGCAGTACGATCCTGTATTTTTAATGTAAATGGGGAAGGGTGTACTCTTTCATCAAGTGAGGTTGCTTACTTCACCTATGCACTCAAGCCCTTAGCTTTCTCATGTCAGAAGTACTGTGACTTACAGCAGAACCTCCTGTTGTCTCCAGGACATCAAAATCCTGTTGCCACCAGATTCCCACAGTGGAAGAGGCAGCTTCCTGCTTACAATAAATCAAGCTGCTATCCTCTGCTTTGTCTTTAAGTACAGTCAGTATGAGGAGTATGAGCTCCACAATAAAACTGTTTAGTCTAGCTACTGAACATTCAACAAGGCACAAGGAAATTTGTTCGTCAAGGTCAGCTTTTGATTTGGCCCTGAAATCTAGAAAGAGGCACAACAACAACAACAACAAGGAGTGAAGAAGGCTGCATCTTAAAATTAATTTTCTTCTCCATGACTTCCTTTATTTCTTTCCCCACAACTAGGGCAGAGATAGTGTCTGTACTGGGCCATAAATGACTGTTCTCTACAAGAGGCTTAGAGACTCCCTGGGCCTTGCACTTCACCGCAGCATGCTCATAAGCTTTCCCTGCAGTCAGCCTCTGTACGCACATCACTTCTGACACTAGCACAATTTATTTAGATCCAGGGCTGGAATTAAGACCCTAGTTTCTGATATCTGTTTTCTAATACACATAGGCCAGGTTTTCTTCCCTGAGCCCTGCTATATCTATAGCATTTTGCAGAGGTTATTGTAAAAGTAAATATTGTTCAATAATATGGCTTACCTCTATATTGGTATAAACAGTTCAAATATCTTTGAGAGGGCAAAAAGACATCTCTCTGCAATTTAGCTATACAACCTTTCTCTCATATTTTAATTTTGGTAAGGGGAGGTATCTTGCGTAATACTTGTTGATATTCTTAAAACAAAAGGCATTCATATATTCACACTTAGCTGATTTTCTTGTTTGGCTTCTAACTACTTTATAGCAGAGTTTGCTTTGCTGGGTAGACAGATTATGCTGATTCTACAGTAAAACGTCAAATTAACTTTTCTACCTATTTAGGTTGAAGGCCTAGGTTCACTTAGATTAAAGACTTCATAGTAAAATAACATAGTAAAAGCTCTCAGAGAGATTTTCAAGCATGTATGTAGGTCCTATATTAATAGTTTGTGTTCTTTAATCTGGTTCTAATTTGGCAGACTAGCACCCTTTCAAGTGACAGCATATTAACTAATTAGGGAAATGAAAGACTGGGTGGAATAATATCACTGAACAGCAAGTGTGCTACATAATGTTCGATGTTTAAACTAAAGTTAATATTTTGAAGTTCATAGTGAATAAACCATGAATGGAGATATGTATTATGATGAAGCCTATTGATAGGGGAAGGTAGAAAAATCATAACAGTGTGGAATGCCCCTAGCTGATAACATGCATGGGGCACGAACAACAAGCACCGCTCAACCCAAAGCTTCTCATGCTCTGTGACGTTGGCTATGTTTTGCCTTTCCTCTGAACGCTTCTTCCTGCTGTGGAGGAGAGGCATCCCAGGGTAAATGCACAAAGACACCTTGGAAATATGGTTGAACAAATGGGGAATAAGAGTCAGTCTCACTCTGGCAGTGAATTCTCCTTTGACCTATAGTTCTAAAGCACATCAGACATATCACAGTTTTACTAATCTCACTAATAACACAGTGAATTACATACCACATACACTGGAGGGCAACTGCTAACCTAAAACTAATTTGTATGAAATTGTAGGATTTTTTTCCATAATGTTAGTGTGAAAAGAAACATTATTTTAGCATGTTTGTCATATGTTCCTCATGTTAAATGTCTGGAAAAAAATATTTGGTGGAATATAACCAATTATCAAGATGAAAACATCTGATACAGGTGTGTTGCTTTTAATTAAGCCATAGAGGGTTGATAGGAAGTTGCCTCCCTCTTTGCTGGAGTGTTTTCCATCTGTCTGTGCACACATTGGGAACTAAGGTTTCTAGCCTACTGCAGGATTACTGCTTCAGAAACAGTGAGAAAAGCTTCCCAAATACGCTGCTGCCTCTCCTCTGCAGAGCACACAGGAAGATTTGCCTTGTATTTAAAACCAGGAGCAAAAGCATATTTAAAACAATGAATCTTTTTATACAACAAATTACCTATCTCCACCAAATCCTACTAAAAAGGCTTCTAACAAGACAATCTACAAGTGAGCAACAGTCCTAAGTGGAAAAATGCCTATTATAAAACTTCTGTGTCCTGAGAAAATTGGGAAAAGAGCAACTTTCAGACAGTAGCACATCTAGTATGACAACATCGTTCATAAAATCCCTTTTCAGACAATTCAACAATAGCAAAACATGAAATGGCTTTTGGCCTAGTGGTCAGCCCTGCCTTTGCTTGACCTAAACATTCACTAATCAAGAAAAGTTATTCCCTAATCTGCCCCATTTTCCCCAATGTTACCCCGATGTTAAATCACTCATTTAAGAGAAATAAAACGTGACCTTTATCATTGTCTCCTGGTCTCCAGGCTTTTAGGATTCCCTCATTTGATTTCCACATTCTTTCCAGAAATCTGTAATTTTACTTCTGCATTTTTGAGATAATTTTAAGTGAAAATTTGACATTCACATACCATTTTTTCAGTGCCACAAGAACTAGATATCATTGCAGAAAGACATGGATCACAACAGGGTATGGAAACCCCAATCCCTGGTCACAGTTTCTGCATTGTTTGATACATTTTCCCTTGTGGGTCTTTTTGCCCACACTCATGATTAGCATAAAACTTGACAATATATTGTTGCCCTACCTACATCTCTAAATCACTCTGTTCAAGAATTTTGTCTCTTGCTTCTATTTAACCTGAGTTAGACATTAAAATACATTTGTACAATTTATATCCACCAAGAATGACTTGCTAGGCTAATATTTTTTAAACCATCATTTTCAACAGAGTCTGAATAGATGGCAGAATGACAAGAAGATCTTTTTGTTCCAAGAAGATTCAAGATCATAATAAATTACATCAGCCATGCTCAGGTCATTTCTGCATATAATCTGTAAAATTGCTCTTTAAAATAACTTCAGAGCAGGAATGTATTTGTTCACATTAGCAATGTCCTAAAAGGTATGGGAAATGAACTGAGACTCATGTCAGCTCCTTCTACAACAAACTGGATGTTCTGCCTCTGATGTGCAGCCTGGTTTTCCTGCTGGTAATTTGCTGTGGATGAGTAAGGGAGGATGTCTGGAGCATGGAAATGCTATTACCAAAGCAAGTAAGGGCTCCCAAAGCCTTTTGGGAGGGTTTCTTGTGTTTATATTACTGGCTGCACTTGTGCCTCCTATCAATGGTCCTGACATGACAGGCCTTGCATCATGGTGCCTGTGAGCCTGTGGACTTTTATTTTCCCTGTGTCACCAACATGTCTCATGAACTATTTTATTGAGATTAGTTGAAAGCTTAATCTGAACAAAGGGTTTCCTCTTATATACAGTGAGAGCAAGCAATGAGTTCTTCCAGAACTACTTCTTCAGCACCAAGCATAGTCTCTGTTCTTCCATAACAATGTGAAGCTACCTTCATTGCTAGCACAGGCCTGTGCTGAACTGACAGGCCTGCTGCCAGAGAAGCAGCCTATGTCACCTGAAAGATGCTTCTATACCATCTGAGGTAGGAGCCTATGTTTTCTGGGCTTCTAAGCTTTGGGGTCTCTTTGATCCCCCATGTGAGGCCAGGGAATGCAGGGGGCTTCAGCTTTGGTGGTGCAGTTCTGCTCTGCATGCTCCACACCATGCTAAGGAGCACCAGCCTCTTCATACCCTCTTCAGCTCTCTTCTCAGTGCAAACTGCTACCAAATGACTTTGGCCCAGCAGTAAATCCTTTGTCCTCTTCCCCTCAGCCTGACATTGCAGTTGGTATGGAGTCTGGTGTAGAGCAGGGGCAGCAGTAAGGAGCTAAAACCTTCTGACCTGAGGTTTGACTTGGGCCCTACCCTGCATGGGAAGGAGGGCTATCTCAGAGTGGCTGCTGACAGCATCTCCTTATTGTCATGGTGGGGATCACAGAACAACAACCTTCAGAGCTTCGCAGAGACCTCTGTAGATCATCTGGTCCAAGCCACCTGCTCCAGCAGGGCCACCAAGACCCAGTTGCCTAGGTGAGTAAGCAGGAATTAATGGCTGCAAGTGTTTATATTAGGCAGGGTCTGCAAGCTCTCCGCAATTAAAGGCAGCTAGTGATTCCCAGACCAGCATTAAACATCTTGCAGACAGTAATTATATGTGGTTACTCACTTTCCCATCATATGGGAACTGACACTGTAGGTTTGCAAACAAGCTCTTCCCACTCACAAGAAAGGACTGGTCTTTTTTGCTCCTATTCTAGGATTTTTTGCAAGTACCTCCTGTCTAAAATTATTACAGTAGGGCTGAGTTTAAACCATGGGATTTACTCTGCTAAAATGTTTGATTTTAGTTTTCCAAATCATGGAATCATGGAATTGTCAGATTTGGAAGGGACATCTAGAGATCATTTAGATCTTACTGAAGATACATAGAACATGATTGAAATTATCATCTTTGAAGTCAAGCTACAAATTCAATATCTTATTTAAAGACTCTAAAATATTTTCTAGACATTTTTATGCCTGAAATTTAATTTGTGCTTTGGAGAAGTTTTAAAGACAGTTTTAGATGAATTCTTGGGTCCAGAAAATAATTTGTTTGAATTGAAATGGATAGCTTTTAGATCATTGCACAGAGACAAGTCTCTGTGTATTTTCTGTGTATTTTCTTTCATCTAGTTCTGGGTCCCCAGTTCAACAAGGACAGGGAACTACTGGAGAGAGTCCAGCAGAGGATTACAAAGGTGATCAAGGGAATGGAGTACATGTTCTATGAGGAAAGGCTGAGAGACTTAGGTCTGTTTAGCCTGGAGAAAAGAAGACTGAGACATGATCTTATCAATGCTTAGAAATAGCTAAATGGCTGCCACAGTTTGGGGCAGATCAGAGCCAACTTTCTGTTCCGTGAATGCTTGTTACTTGCTCTTACTTGTTGCTGCAGTCAACTGATTTAGTTGTTTACTCAGTGGAGTGTTTGCACTTTTGGGGAGGCATGGACAGGTCAGATGACCCAAACTGACCCATAGGGCAGTTCCATGCCATCTGCTATGCTCAGTATGAAAGCTGAGGGATCAAAGGGGCTTCTGTTCTTTGGTTCCTTGTTAGGAGAACAAGGACTTGTTAGGACTATTCTTCAATGTCTCTCTTTCTTTGCTGGATGATGCCTGAGGCAGACCCTGTCAGTTTGTTAGCCTTTGATCCCTACCAGTGTGTTCTGGAATCCAGTTCCCATTAGTCACTGAGACCAGTCTGGAACTTTCTAGTGCCTGCCAGTGACACGTCCCTGGGAGCTTGATATGGTTTATATACATATTGTATCTCTTTTGTTATTACTTTTTAATTTTATTATTAAAATTTCATTGAAGTAGTTTAGATTTTTTCCTAAACTGGTAAATATTTTTATCTCTCTTCTTGCTCTCCTTGGAACGAGAGGTGGGAGAGACATCTATTTTATTGTCATTGGCCAACTGGGCCCAAACCGTGACAAGGGCAGGTGTCAAGAGGATGGGGTCAGGCTGTTCTCAGTGGTGCCTGGTGACAGGCCAAGGTGCAATGGACACAAACTGGAACACAGAAAGTTCCATCTGAACATGCAGAAAAACTTCTTTACTTTGAGGGTGACAGAGCACTGGAACAGGCTGCCTGGAGAGGTTGTGGAGTCTTCTTCTCTGGAGGTACTCAAAACCTGCTGGGATGTGTTTCTGTCCAGCCCATGCCAGGTGAATCTGCTTTGGCAGGGGGGTTGGACTAGATGAGCTCTGAAGGTCCTTTCCAACACCATATCATTCTGTGATTCTGTGAAAGGTACTTAAAAAATTTGGACGAAAAGAATTTTAGCATCTTTTAAAAGTTAGTATTGTGTATGTAGATGTCCCAAGGTAGCAGTGTTAGGAGCCTGACAGCTGTTTTCTGTTGAACAAGAAAACCCTCTGTCGTGGGTAGCCAGGCAGCAGAACATCATTCATTTTATTAGACTCTGGATAGCTGCTTCACACATCAGTATTTGCCAGTAATGAAAAACAAAATGAACACAAAATTAATAACTGAAATTATTTAGGGGGTCTCATGGCATAAACTAGATGACAAGATTAAAAATGTCACTTTTTTCATTTTTTTTTTGCTTTTTGCCAAAGCAAATCATACTGAACTTCAGGTATGAGACAGAAGAAGGGAACACATCTACTCCAGCATCCCTTGAGGACATTAAATGGCGCTCCCATGCAGGGATTACACAGTGCTGAGGAACTATTCCGTACACCTTATTTTTTGTCACTCACACTTTGCCGTCTCCTGCTGGAGGAGTATCTTGGGTACATCAGCTTCTCATCCAAGGAGGACCCAAGGCCACTGGTTTGGCTAACCCCAATAGACTCAGCTACCTAAACTCGCTTCTGTGCTAACTCATCCTGATCCTGTGGATCTTTCCCCTTGCATCAGCACCACTGAGCCTGACTACATCTGGGGACCTGTCCAGTTTGGGTTCTGCAGAGTAGGGCAGCCATTGACTCAGTGGAAAAAAATTCAGCAGATGAAGAGGGTGCTGGAGCACTTAGGGAAGGAGGTGCAGATAAAAGCCTTTGTTCAACCTGGAGACAAGAAGAGAATGGAGAGCTCTTGGATATCTTCATCTTCCTTGGAGTGAAGGAACAGAAAGGAAAGAGCCAGTGTCTTCTCAGAGGTGCAGATGGACAGCACTGAAGATATTTGCCAGAGACCAAAGGAGCCCCTTCTTCTCCAGGAGAATGCTTGACCTAGGAAGATAGAGCCAGAGAAGCCATGGCATCTCCACTCCTGTAGATCTTCCCAGCTCTGCTGGACAAGATCTGCAGCAGCCTGAGTCAGTTGTCACTCCTTTAACTTAACTCCTTCAATCACTCCATAGGTGCTATGGTGGACCACAGACTTACAGAAGTCCCTGGTGAATGAAATTATTCTGCAATACTAACTCACAGCTTCATGAACATTCTTTTAGTTTTTCACATTTTCCTGAAATATCTTCTGCAACGTGTTAAGATTCCAGAGCTAGCAGGGGTAGTACTTTGTGTGCTGACTGAATCCTCACTTTGAAGGACAAATATAAGCAAGAGGGGATAACTTCTTGTGAGGCTTCTTCGCCTTAAAGCTGTAGTATTGATGACAACTGATGTGGCCTCAGGTCACCAAAAATATTTCTACTGCCTGTTCTTTATCAAATGATTCCCAAATTTATCCTGATTTCAGAAGTTAGTGTTGATTTAAAAAAGAGACTTTTAATGTGTCATTTTACAGCCAGGCAAAAAAGGTGGGATTCATCCACGTATAAAGCTTTAAGAAAAAGCCCTAAAAGCCCTACAGGGGGAAAGGGAGCCTGGGGCCTTTATAAGTAAACCTAGATGATGCCTTGGTTACTGGAAAGGAGTAAGAAAATTTTATAGCGGAAACTGTAGTAACAGCGGTACAAGAATGTAGACAGGGCTAATGGTATACTCCACAGAGAAAAGTAGCTCAAGCATATGTTTATGAAGGTGTTACTTGAGAAAGTACAGCTTAGCAAGGAAGGGGACAGAGCTGAAATCTAACATGGATATATGCTTTCATTTTGTCAAAAAAGGATAATGGCATCAGGTTGGCTTGCTCAGAACACGAAGGCCCTTCAGAGCAAATCAGCACAGAGCTAAGGGATAATGTGTTTCCCTTTACAGATAGCTCTTCTAAGAAATACTGTGTGGTTTATATCTGGATATGGACTTCGGAATTATTTTCTATTTCCCGTGTCTGAGCCTTGTGTCCCATGATTTGCCTTGGCTTCCTTAGTAATAAAACCTCAATGTGCATGCTGAAAAAAATGAGCGGTGATGTTTTTTGAATGAGAAGCTGAAAATACAGCCTTTGTATTCCTCTGGTATCCAGCTTCACAAATATCCCCTTTGTTTCTGCTTGTTTTCTGCCTGTTGCACTAGCAATAGTGAAAAAACAAAAAAAAAGTACTGTAGTCACAGAGCTGTACTTGGGAATTCAAGAGCCCTCATACCTCAGCTCCAAATTTCTACATGCCTGGGACAGTCTTTCTATCTGTATTTTGTTTTGTTTTGCTATCCATTTGAAAAACCTTCTTACTCCATTTAGAGTGCACTTAGCTTCTTTAAAGATCTGGCTGCTTCAGGAGCCAGGACTTTACCGTTAACATCTCCTATCAATATAGTCTAAATATGATGCTGTACTGGTCACCATAGAAATACCCTGTCACTGTGAGTTTTTCATGCATTTCTCATAATGCACAAACATTTCTCAGTTTTCCTTTTTAAATCTGAACTGCACTAAGCTGACCCACAATGGTCTTGGCACGATCACACTTTTAATCACTGTCATTGCTTTTTAGGAGTCTGTCATCTCAGTTTATCCTGTGTTTGCAGTTTGTTCCTTGATACTGAGGCTAACCTGGGAGGACAGAAGAGAGAAAGATGAGACGGCCTCTTCCCTGCCCTCAGACCCTTGCCCACTCAGGGCTGCAAAGGCTTGTGGAAGTCTTATGCCACTGAAATCATTCTGCAGCCTGCAGATCCTCCCCCATGTGCCTGGAAATGTTGCACAGATGGAGCTGTGTTGTCAGTGGGGATTACATACTGGGGGAGAGTGGCAATGTACAAGAACCTTGTCAGTGTATACACCCACTCACTGGAGGCTCATGGCATGGAACATGGGGAAGAGCTGTGACATCCCAGCTCTGGGCTATGTCCTGTCCCGGAGAGGGAAGCACAGCTTAAGAGACTGTCTTCTGACCAAGGACAGAGGAGTACCTCTGGAAACCCACAGTGGAAACGGAATTTTAGCACCTCTAGGAAGGCAATTAGTAGGGCTGAAAAGAAGATTTTTGATGAAGGGAAAAGGAGTTTAACTTTTAAGGAAAAGAAGTCAAACCATGTGTGTTTTCTGCCTGTACAGTCGGCAAGCTAAAAGCTAAACACCCAAAAGGATCAGATAAGGTCAAATGGAAGTTTAACTTCTGTTTTTTCTACTGTTCCCTGCAGAGCTCTTTCTTTGTAGCTCCTATTTTCAGGGCACAGTAATTCCTGTGTGCTGCACCACTTGAAGGCTACACATGCTACCAAATCAGGATGTGCTAAAGCTTTTTGTCAGAGAATGTATCCTCCTCAAAGGAGAATCATGCACTGTTTTGTACTCCAGAGAGTTTCAGGGTTTTCAGCGTCCGTCCAGTCTTGGATGTGGGACTACTGAGGAAGAATGACTTTTAAGCTGCTTACCCAAAGGTAGGTCTCTTAGGTCTTGAAGATTTTTTTTATTGCTATAGTTGAACATTATATGTATTTCAGATAATGTATCAATTGAGCTGATATTATTGGCCAAAGAGGCTATTTTAACAAACAATGATGACTGCTCAGTATGCAAATGTTATAAGGACACTGAACTCTGGAAGGAGAAAAGTACCCATCAGGGAATCATATATTGTAGCATGCAACAAACCTTTGAATTACTCAGTGTTATATGAGCCAACCTGAATCTTTAAATAAATGCGTATAGATAACCATTAGAGTTTTATCTTCAATAATCGATTGAATTCTGACCTGCAAAGATTACTAAGCAAAGGCCTAAAAAGATGACTAGGGAACTAGAACTAAACTTTCCTCTTATAAGGAAAGGCTGAGGGACTTGGGTCATTTTAGTCTGGAGAAAAGAAGACTGAGGGGGGAATGTGATCAATGTCTATGAATACTGAAAGGTAACGGGTACAAACTTGGATATAGGAAGTTCCATCTAAACATGAAGAGGAACTTTTTTGAGGATGGCAGAGCACTGAAAAAGGCTGCCCAAAGAGGTGGTGGAGTCTCCATCTCTGGAGAGATTTAAAACCCACCAGGACACAGTCCTGTGCAACCTGCTTTGGCAGGGAGGTTGGACTAGATGATGTCCAGAGGTCCCTTCCAACCCCATAGAATTCTGTGATTCTGTGATGATTGTTTGATTCTTTCTAGCACTCAACAGAATTTCCTTTGCCAGAGATTTGGGTTCCACAGTGGGACCTGTTCCCACCCTTGCCCACATGCCACCAAAGTGAAAGATCCTCCTGTAGGAATCTTCTGGAGGGCTCCTCTCTATATGAGGTTAGAACAACTGTAATCCTGTGCTTGGATGGTCCCAATACTGTCCTCAGTCCATGCAACAGCCCACTAAGCAGACTGTCCTCTTCAGTAGACAGGAGATAAATGTGAAGATTTGACTCTTTACATATAATGGAAATTTCATTTAAATGTCTTAAGTATAGATTTAAGTACAAAACTTTGTATTCACAAACCTGTTTAGGTTGACATTGCTGGCTGAATCTGATTTCATGGAGTGCTGGCTAAAGGAAACATATAATTGTTAATTGCTCACTTTTCCCAAAGTCATTTACTGTCAGCCTGTTTTTCCACCAGGTTGAGAGCAAGGACTAACTGCCCAAACAGATTTAAATGGTGCTAATAAGCTAGAATTTGAGGAACAGAGGAACAAAGGAGGCAGAAACAAAGAAGGCAGAAAAATATTAGGGAAAAATCCAGTGTTTCAAGGCAACCTAGTACAGCAGTTGGTACCTCAGAACTGTTTACAGACTCAGGTGGCATCAGAAATCTCCTTTGTTCTCAGAGAGAGGTGACACTGTCATTCAAGCTAAAAACTTCAGGGAACCACAAATGGGTTTTAGGAATGGAAGTAGGTTGGTAACTTAAAGTTGCTTCTCACAAAAAAAAAATAAAAATTAAAGACCAAAATATTTCAAAAGGGACTAAAGGCATAGATTTAAGAAAACAAAAATGGATGCCTGACTTTCAGAGTGAGCATGCAATTCTTCCTGAGCTGCACCTTTTCAAAACACCCCCAAGTAATTAGTCACTGGTGAATAACATTATCTTCAGGGTTCACATAAGTGTAAGTATGTTCCTGTCCATGACTGAGGACCTCAGCAGACTAGGACTCATTAATCAGCACCGGCTCTTCCTCAAGGAAAATGACAGCACCACTAAATTTTATCTGTAGTTTTCATAATGTGTGGGTGATTTGCCTGACTCATTAACCCTGGGAGGAGGTTGTTAATCAGTGGATCACTGCTATGTATGCCACAAAGCCATGATTCAGATTTGCTCCTTTATGGCAATGCTTGATTGAAATAAATTGCATGTCTTACGTTAAGCTTTAGTCTTCTCATTTTGATCTTCATTTGCCTAAGAAATGTGGCTTATGTAAACACTCCCTGTCTTTTCTCTGCCTTCCCAAAATCATTGCTTTGCTTTGCCAATCTCCAAAAATTCATCAATCAAGTAGTGACCTCAGTCTGTGTTTGTCACAAGGTCTGTGATAGCAGGTCAAGAGACACCACATTACTGCAGACCTCTTCAGACAAAGAGTTGCAGACTTTACTAGACCTGGGTGGAAGTAGGGATACAGGAGCCAGGGCTTCACTTTCCTTTTTAGACAAAGTGAGTACATGCCAATGGGAGGCATGTTCCCCTCCTGCACATCCTCATGGCCACTACAGAAGAGTTTTTTGATAGGCAGTCAGAGATATCCAGAGGACTTACTTTTTTCCACTAGGTTTATTTCAAATTTTGGTTTTGATGTAAATAGTTCTTCTACATCCTAGAGTGTAGTTACAGAACAGGACATATATTGCAGATATGAAGGGGACTAAGAGGAGGCAGTTAATGGACTTTATCCAAGTCTTAGGATTCTCCAATGTAAACTACTGTTAAAAGGTTATCTTAGTCCTAAGCCTGAAAGCATTACAGGGCTTTGTACATAGAGCTGGATGGACAAAGGCTAGCTGAGTGCCTCAATTTGGCAATTCTTTAACTAAAGCTGTTTAAAAGAAATCTGGAAAAGCTCAACCCTGGGCTTCACAGCACTGACTTGTATGAGGTGGCCCCTGTACTGAAATGTTCTTTCAAAACTGGATGCAAATTCACAGCTTCAACTGTACCTTAGTGCAGTATACCTTGCTCAGAAAGTGAAGGAGAAAGCAATGCACTAGAGTCAGTTTGGAAATATAATCCAAATCCAACAAGCCAGGTAGCTTTAGGTCATAGCACATAACCTTGTGCTGCTGCCATATAACCTCCTGGGCTCAGTCATAGGTCACATGCCAGACAGAAAGAGGACTACCAATTTCATTTTGCCTACCAATGCTTTCAAGCTACATGCAAGAAAGGAGTGTGTTTGCAGTATGGATAGCTGAAAGTCATACCTGGGGAATGGTCTTTCATGAATAGGTATCACATTTTCTGTAAAACTTATTTAAAAAACAAACCCAAACCTCATATGCTGTCTCTTCCACTTTCTCTCTTCTTCCCTTTCCTCCCCTCCTACAGACTTTGACAAGTTTGTATTAACTCTTTCCCATCCTCTCTGCAATATTCTTCTCTCCCCTAGTATTAATTTGTGCTTAATTTTTCCCTGCATAGCTTCCCTAGTAGCTTGCCTCCTCTTGCACAACCCATTGCTTTGCTCATGGGTTACTTACTTTCTGCAGCCATGGGCCCATTGTTTTGTCACTCCTCCAAGTCTCTGCCTCTCTGACTTCTTGCAGTCCTTATCATTTACTCTTTCCCTCCTTCCTTCTTAGTCTCCTGTGGTTTTGCCTACTTCTTTCCTTCTGTCTTAGCCATTGCTGGCTAAGGCCTCCAGGAACTCCTGACCTCTCCAGCCTTCCTCCCTTCTTTCTAGTTAGCAAGTGCTCCTTGTCTCCCCACAGAAAAACCCAGGCCCAACCTGTAGAGTTTTTCACTTGTATTGGGTTTATGTGACAAGGTTTCAGTAGTAGAAGGGCTGTAAGGAAGGGAAGGGGTGCTTTGTGAGGAGAGTCCAGGGCTGCTCTGTGCAAACTCACCACAGGGCACAGCTGAGCACTATCAGTCAAGATGGTGGCACCTCAGGGAGGCAAAACTTGAGAAAAAGCAAAAACGCTACAAAGGCAAAGAAGCAAAGGGGATAAAAAAAAAAGCTAAATGGTCCTGTAAACACCTGTAGACACCTGTAGACCTACACCTGTAGGCTCAGTGAAGGGGATGGAGGAGGTGCTCCGGATGCTGGAGCCTGTGGAGAAAACTGTAGTGGAGCCAGGCAGTGACAGCCCAAGGAGGACTATAGTGGAGCAGTTATCCACCCTGTGTCCCATGAAGGACCCCACATTGCAGCAGCTGGAGATGCCTGAAGAATGTTGCTGCAGCTTGTGGAGAGTCCATTCCAGAGCAGGCTTCTGACAGGATATGTGGCTCATGGAGAGGACCCCATGCAGGAACAGGTTTTCAGACAGAAAGCTGCACCGCATGGGCATCCCACACTGGAGCAGTCTGTTCCTGAAGGACTATACCCTGTAGAGAGGAACCATGCTGGAGGAGTTAATTAAAAACTTTATTCTATGAGAGTAACGCCAGGGCTACAGTGTGTGGAGAAAGGAGCCGTAGAGAGGAACCATTAGGGACCAACTGCAAGCTCCATTCCCATGCATGTCTGAGGTAATAGGAAGTAGAGGAGTTGGGAGTAAAGAAGTGAAGTTGAGCCTGAGGGGTAGGGTGAAGCAAAAGTGTTTTACTCTTGTTTTTGTTTCTCACTATCCTACTCTAATTGGTAATAAATGTATATGATTTTCACCAAGTTGAGTTTATTTTCTCTGTGACAATAACTAGCAGCAAATTCCTTGATCTTATCTGGGCCCATGAGCTTTTCCATCTTATTTTCTTACCGTGTCCTGTCGGTGAGGAGGAGCAAGACAGCTGCTGGGTGGGAGCCAGGCAGCCAACTGAGGTCAAACAGACACATCACTCTTCATTGGGCATCTTCCTTTCCCCAGTTCCTTTAACTGGACTGTCAGCCCTGGGCATTCCTGTTTCTTTCTTTACCACAGCTGCCCTCTACACTTCCCTCAGCACGCTTCTTTCTCCCGAACACTTTCTGGTATGTCATTGCTTGACTGACGATTTGCCTGTTGGCTCTGGGAGCCCATCACTGTCCCATTCTGATATGGCACTGGATGTGGGTATATCCATGCTGAGCCTTATTCTCAGCCTGTTAATTCTCAGCCTAGCATACCCAGGAGCCATCTGTCTTCTAAAATATGTCTCGAACTTCTGCCTTCACTATAATTCCATGCTCACACCTATTGCTTAGGTTCACCCTGCTCCCCTGGATAGTGGCTGCCTTATCGTGCCCTCAGGCACTAACAGCCAAGCACAAAGGAAGAAGCACCACAGCAACCTCTCCTGGACACTACAGAAGGTGACATCTGTGGCAATCCTGACTGATGCTGACTGTTTGGTAGCAAGCTGATCTGAAGACCATCTCATTCTGGCCATGACTGGGCTGGATTACTTTGGTAAAATTGTGCCTTTCCAATACCACATAGACATTCTGTAATTCTTTAGTACCAGTGAGGGAAAAGACCTAGCTTTACCTCAGACTCTTGGGCAAAGAGTACTTCCACATTAGAAATTAGAATTAGCTCATGCACATTAGAAATAAGGTCAGTAATTCTCCTAGGCAAAGAGAAACTTGGTTTACTCATCACTGAAAATGAGCTTGCTGTTTTGAACTCTTCTTTATTGAGTACTACAAACATGTCAGCTTGGCTAGTCATTTCTGGCCAATACAGGACCTAAGTATGACAACGCATCAAGACTAATCTGTGCTGAAGTGAAGCAATGTACAAACTGACTTGTCCTGCTGAGGGGAGGAAAGACTCCTTATAGCATCTTTCCAGGCAAAATAATGTTAACACTAGAAAAAGTGGCAACTGAGAGTCTGTTTTGGAGAAAGGAAGGAAGATTGATGCAGGAGAATTGGGAAATTGCACTTGTTTGGAAAAGACATCCCTTGAGATCTTTCCTAGGCAATGAAAGGTTTGTGTTACAAACCTCTGTATTTTATTTGGCAGTTGCCAAGCCCTTGATATATCATAACCTATGAGCCTTTTCCATATCTCTTGGCCACATGACTATCTTCCACCTTATTAAACAGACTGAATGTATGTTCTTAGGTTGCAGTTTCCGTGTAAGGTTCCAGAACTCCAGTTTTCAGTTCTGCCAATGGAGATATGGACATCTCAGCAGAGCCTGCCAGTGGCTCAGAATTAATTTTAGGACATGGTTTCTATTCCCTTCCAACCTTCTGCTTGGTTTTGCAGATAGTTCTGTTGGAATTCAACCTTCCCCAATGTCTTCTAGTTATCTCTCTTCCTCTGTGGTCTTACTGATTTTTTTTATTTTATTTTTTTTTCCAGAGAAGTTCTCACAATTATCAATGGAAACACTGATGTTTGTCTCCATAGTCAGTCACAAATTGTCAGGAAATCTTGTGCTTGTGGCAGTTTGTTCAGGTTGCCTATGGTGTGCTGTGGATGGTTCTGGCTAAATTTCAGTAGCCTGAAGGTTTGGGAAGATGTGTATTAGCAGGTACACCTCTTGTTGATCAGCCCTGGGACTCTATAACATTTGGGGAATTATTTTGTGCTCTCTTTATCTAAAATCTCCTTATCTAAATTCTTATCTAAAATCTCAGAGTTGAGTCCTTACAAATAACTTTCATTTGTCTCCTTGTCCTAAGGGTAATACACCCAAGAAACTGATGGAAGCCCATCTACAGCCTCCAAAGATAATGCTTTTCTCTTCAAAACCCCTTCTATTTGCAGAACTATGAAGCCTGATCTGGGATCTTGGGGCAGACCTGATCTTTCAACCTGAAATGTATTAATTGTAAGAGAGCTATCCTTAAAAAACAACAAGGCTGAACAGCTTCAGCTTATATTCTGGCCAACAATATTTCAAAAGCATTTTATGTTGAAGCAGATAATTTACCTAACATCTGACCTGTGAGCCAACATGTCCATTGACAATTTTGCTCCCATTCAAAAAGAGTACCAAGTGCCAACTCTGCACAATAACTTTTGAGTCTGAAGCATTGAGGAACTGTTGGATATACTGCATGTTAGTGCAATGGCAAGCAGAACCTACCAAAGCTTTGGCCGCAGACAAAATATTAAATTAAATTAAATTAAATACTAAATTTCCCTTGGTTTCCAGTCATTGTGCACGCCCTGATGAAAACAGAGTGGTTTGCAAACTTCTTTCAAAGCAGAATTTAAGGATGAGCAAAACAGAGAAGAGCCAGGATGAAAGGAGAAATGTTCAAAATAAGCTTTTTGAGGAAGAGTAAGTGTGGCATTGGTTTTGAGGTGTGCATTAGTTAACAAGGTGCTTGGCCTGGTTTATAATATTTTCTGTTTGAGTTCAGGAAGTGGATTGTAGGAAATCTGTCCACGACTTGGGTGTGGGACCTTATTTTTCCAGTGGTTCAGGTAGAAAATGTACAACTACTTAATAATTTAAGCATAAACCCCACAATGATTTTTGTTGCCTTGAGTAATGCATCTCTCCACAGGGCTGGTGTGAGCAAGCAGACAGCATAGATGGTTTTGCCTACAACAAAATTGTGCAAGGGGTGGCAAATATAGAGATGTCTGGTGGTGGGTGTATGCAGATGAAGTGGTGCCATGTCTGCCTTCTAGCAGACCTGACCCTGGTCCTGCACTAGAATTATTTCCCTCTTACCAAGGATGGTTGATTTACATGCCCATTTCACTTCTGATCTCCAGGTACTAACTGTTCTGACCTAAAATAGGAAGCTGTTCAGAAAGTGGGCAATGTGAACTGTTCCCATATGTTGTGAATACGTACCCAGGTTTAGTACAATTAAAGCCCTTTGTTAGGAGAATAACGGTTTTTTAAAACTTTTGTATGATTATGCATAACCTTAAGCCAGCCTTGTCTCCTAGACATAGACAGAACTATTATTGTTTTAGTTATGTATTTTAATGTCTGAAGTCATACTGTTAAATATAGAGTTGGGGAAATAGGAAAAGGAAGTAAAATGGTACCAGTTTGAAAATCAGACTACTGTAACTAAACTATATTAAATATTTTAAAAGCAACTTTTATTCTCTTTTCATCCTTCACTTTAGTTCAGTTTTCTTGGTGGATTAGGTGGTAGATGGAATGATCAATATGTAGTATTCCCTTGTGGTAGTCACCTGTTTTCTCATTTAAAGATCATCTAGGACAACTGCCAGTAGACCAGGTTGCTCAAAGCCCCATCCAGCCTGGCCTTGAACATTTCCACATATGGATCAACCCCAACTTCTCCGAGCAACCTGTTCTTCTATCTCACCACTCTCAGAGTAAAGAATTTCTTCCTAATAACTAATCTAAATCTACCCTTTTCTAGTTTAAAACTATTACCCCTCATCCTATCCCTATATGCCCTGATAAAGAGTCCTTCTCCACCTTTCCTGTGGGCCCCCTTTAGGTACTGGACAGCTGCTATAAGATCTCCCAGGAGCTTCTCTTCTCCAGGAGGAACAGCTCCAACTCTCTCAGTCTGCCTTCATGGGAGAGGTGCTCTAGTCCTATGATCATCTTTGCGGTCCTCCGCTGGACTCATTTTCATCTCCAGAGGTAGACACAGCACTCCAGGTGGCATCTTACCAGGGCGGAGTAGAGTAGCAGAATCACGTTCCTCAACCTGCTCACCATGCTTCTTTTGATGCAGCCCACACAGCTTGGTATCATCAGCAAACTCACTGAGTGTGCACTGAATCCCATCATCCATGTGGACAGAAGTACAAGAGCCAAAATGATAGAGGAAATCTGTGGAAACACTCCGGTTTTGAATAGGCTGTGCCTCAATTGCTGATTGTCTTTTTCTTGTTGGGTGCATGGCATAAGGGCTGTACTTGACTCAGCAACCAGACAACCTTAAATGCAAGCTCCCAAGCATGACAGCTGTATCATCTCTGCCAAAAAAACAGTGCAGATTTCTCTCTGCCATCTGATGCAGCTTATCATATCATAGCTCTTTTCATAATGGACTGAGTACTTCTTCAGAATGAAGTGGCTGTGTTTTGTCATTGGTATGGTAGAAATATGCTAGTCTCAAAAACAGATATGACTACAAGTTGAACATATGAATTCCCGTGGTCTTGATGGCCATATGAGATCTCCTGAGCTTTTCTCGCCCCCCTCTCTCTCTCCTGATCCCTAGATCAACAGCATGCTTCACCTCAGATGTTGAAGTAGCATCTTGAAACATTTGCCTTCTAGTACATCAGCAGAAACTTCTCTGCTGTTGACATAGGTCTGACCAGCTTTTGCATATCTGGATTCTCCCATCTTATTTCTGCCACAAGAAAGCTCATCCAAAATTTATGAATCTTGTGGTGGTCTTTCCTGACTACATGTCCAACTCCATGTGGATGAGTTACTTAGCAGGGAGAATGCCCTCTGATAGTATACTCTACATTGTCCAGATACTTCCAAGACAATATAATTCTGTTGTGCACAATACTATTTGGGAACCTCGCAAAGAAATTAAAAGCTTAGAGGGGAAAGTCCAAGGAAGCTCAGGAAAAGCCTAAAAGCAAGTCTATCAAAGGCTACAAGAATCCCCAACCATTCTGGAGATCACAGCATGGGCTATATGTGTCTTCCGATGGAAGGAGAGATGAGCCACTTAAGTCCACAAGACAATAGGTGATATAGATCTCTAGTTATTGTACAAGATATTGATTGAAATATGTGGATAAAGTCTGTATGTTAGTGATACTATTACAATAAGCAGCAAAAATGGTTTGAGCTGATTGAGCCAAAGTGGCAAAAGAAAATAGGCTGGTTTTAAAGTTGTGTTTTAAAAGACACTATTAAGAAACATGAAGCAAGTTGGTCTTTAGAAACGGAGAATGACTTACCAAGTCAAACATGTAGTGAGAACATATAACATGAATTATATAATCAGGGGAATTCAAATAGAGAGAAACAATAAATGTCGAAGTAGAGAAGCACTGCACACATCCCTCTACAGTGCAGTGATTCACTCTAGAGCAATGGAAATTCCAGTGAGACTTGATCACAGTAAATCTGAAGCTAAAATTAGATGCTTGCAAAAGGAAATCAGGATGCAAGAATCAAACATAGCAAACATATGCAAGAAGAGATGGAAGACTTGATTGGAAGCTGTCAGAGGTGTTCTCTGTAGGCTAGCTGGTCTGAATTGTTCAATGAAATTACTTTAATGTCAGAAGTGAAGGCTATTGTCACCCTACAAAATATAGTTCCATATGATTGCTAATCCGTTCCTGCCTTGGAAATCTACACAGAAACAACTGATGATTATACTAAGTTCACTTACGGTGAAGTCCTGATGAAAGCTGTTTTGAAACAGGACAGTTTCCTGGAGGATGTACTGGAAGCCAGGTTACCGGAAGTAAAAAAGATCACCCACCCCAAGGTAAGATCAACTGGAACAACAGACATGTTTGCTATCAGCTTGGCAGATGCTTGTTTAGCTTCCCAGGATAGAGTGCACACCTTCCCTGCATCTTCACAGTTGGATGCTGGAAAAATATCCCCCCAAAAGCCTCAAAACTTTCAGCTGTCTTTGATGTGTCTCCCTAAAATGCATTTAGACTAAAGTCCACTAGTCTTTCCTCTAAGCTCATATTTTCTACACCTGTTTATCCTCATGCACTTTCTCTTATTTCTTTCTTTGAATATGATACTTGACCACTAGTACTAATAATATGGAAAAACTGTATCACTGACTAAGAGTTCATAACCTTTTTACACACTGTGAAGTTAGGTTTACTTTTTTTTTTTTTTTCCATCTGCATAACATTTCTCCATTCCCAAGGTAAAAATCTTCTCTGTAGCTGTAGTCCTGTGAGTGTCCTTTACTGGGCCCTGCAAGAACTCACTGCATCACTTACACTTTCAGGACGCTGAGCTCTTCTTACTGACTGAGGTACTTGACTGGTACTTGCTTCCTTCACTGCATGCAGCCAAGACACCCATTTGCTTTATAGTCAGTTGCAGAGGCTCATTAGGACTCATGAGGGGAGGCCCAGCCCAAACTGCAAACAGGCAAAACAACAACCCCGTATTAGTCACTTGTGTGGACCTGTTCTCCATCCCTCCTCCCCTCTCATTGTCTGATGCAATTGAAGGAACTTTGTTGACCAAAAAAGGTTATGTATTCAGTCATTCAGGAGATTCTCAGATGACATTACCACTGATGTTCTGCCAGCTCCTTCATTTGTAACTTTATTCCAGCTCAAGAGTGCTGTCTGAGGTGTCCTCTTGTCTACATGACCTTGGTGAAGCATAGGATACTGTGCATGACTGTTGGCACTTCACATGCTATCTCAAGGGACACTTGATGAGGATTGCTGTATTCCATTCTGTGAAGCGAGTATTTTAAAGGGGATAACTAGGTATGAATATGCCTCTTATCATATCTTAACTCTCACTCTTCTGAGACAATGCAACTCTTTTAAGAACTGGCACCTGAAATCTGTCGGGATCCAGAGAAATGTTAGTGGTCAGTGAACAAGAAGTGACTGGTAACTATACCTGACTGTATATATATAGTGTACATGGCACAATTTCTGTAAGGAGTATTTGTCTATCTCAATATGTATATGATGGGAAAAACCCCAATTCTTAAATATACATTAAGGTGATATGCTTGAGTTGGAGGACAAATGAACCTCCTTATTTTCCTGGATATTCCTAACAAATAAAATATCTGCTGAAAAATCAATCTGTTTGATTTTACGCCAGGGAAAAAAAAAAGCAAATACCGGAAATCATCAAACTTTTGTCATAGGTTGGTTTTTGGTCAGCAATGGATGGCTTAAATCCGAGTCAGAATGTATACTTTCTCCCTGTTTGTAGAAACCAGAACCAGATCTGATCATATACAGAAAACTACCTGGGGTAGCAGGTGGGCTATGAATTACACACTGTCCTATAACCACTATTGTCACTTGCAAAAAGATGCGAGGGTTGCAGGTATGTATGGGACAACACAGCAGCAAATAGATGTGGAGCAAGGTGGATAATACAGCTGCAACCCCTTGGTTAACACGGTTTCTAAGCCTGGGATGTTTATGCGCTGGTCTCGCAACAACCTGTTGGTAAAAGAAGTCAGAAACCTGAAGAGATGTGCCTTGTGTAAAGTATGCCTTGGCTCATCATAATGATTAGATAGCATTCTCCCAAGTTTCATTGTGGTATCATTGCATCTTGTACCTCAACTTCATATCAAGGCTGCAACTCAGATGAAAAAGGACACTATATACTGTATTCTAATAGCCTAGCTTATCTGCTTAAAAACTCCTTGCCCGTGGAATTTAATTGCAGCAAATGCTGGTAATTAAAGAAGAATTTTTGGAGCTCTTTTTCCAAATATCCATTACTTCCTCCTGTAGTTTTTCTCCTTTTCCCAGTATTTAGATCTGATTTTCCATCTCCGCTTTTGATATTGTACAAGTGGTCTGGGAGTGTGTCTGAAACTGAACTGCTGGAACTTAATTGATGATATTAGTGGTTTCTGTATGTGCAGGCAATCAAAAGTCTCACCAGTTCTGTGCATATGTAGTCTGGTAGGATAGCACCCAAATGGTAACTGATGGTCACAAAGATCTGCACCAGTGAGGAAGGTGACTTCCTCCTCAGCTTTAATGTAGTAACTATGGCTGACAGTGAAAGGGAACACGTTGACTTGCAGAATGCAGTAGGCTGCTGACAGCTTTACTTTCACTGGATCAAGCTCCAAGTTCTGAAAATGGAACATCCCAGACACAGAACTTCTGTGAACCAAGCATGTGTTTTTTGTTTTGCTTCTTCCTGCTGTCCCCTGCCCCCAATGTAAATCTCATCATTGAACAGTAAGGATATGGCTGATGCTCTTTGTGTTTAAAAAACAAACCTGTGAAGGGATCTAAGCTGTGTTTAAGGTTTATGTAAGTAATAAATGGTAACAACCAGATACTTATTTCTTGAGTGATGAACCCCACCTCTATTTCCACTTTTTCATCTAATGTTCATCTTTGAAGCACTAAAGGTGTTCCGTTGAGGAAGAATACATAACCAAAGTTTCTAATTGCTATTTAACAGTTGCTGACATGCTCTGCCAATAACCTTAATCTCTTACTTACCAGTGGAAAAATTTGTAAGGCTACACTTACAGTAAACAGCTATTATTTACTAAAGGAATACACTTCATCTTTTCCAAATGATTGCTTGTACAGTGTGTCTTTTACAGAAGAGTGTACTTGGTTAGAGGGCTTAGTGAACCTGATTTATTTAAGTTTGACACGAGAGAGAAAACTAGGGATTTTTTTTTACCATGGGAAATGGAGGAATTAGAAAGCCAAGTAATATTGAGGGTTGAAGAGCTCAGGTGGGTTTGAAGGACAGAGGGTATAGTTAAATATCTGTATCTTAATTTTAAATGCCTCTGGGTTTTGTGTTACCCTTCAGTCATAAAAAATGTTGCAGATCAGAATAAGGATAAAACTGTTCAGCTAGAAGCTGAGGCAGCATGCCTTGTCAATTCTATAGCAGGGACAACAGGAAGAAAGATATCAACTCCCCAAAAGCCAAAGATTAAAGATCATTGAAAGAAATTGAGTGCTTTATAAATAAAGGAAGTTGCATAACAGTTATGGAGTTAAAAACTGCTATAGATTATGCTTAAACTAAATAAACCTATAATAAACGTTGAGTAATATTTCAGAATGTGTCTGAATTTGTGTGGCAGTGAACCTCCTAGTTGCTTCTGATTTACAGCTCTCCAGCATGAGATTTGTATGACAGACTACACATCTTTGTTTGTCATAGTGTTTCTGGGAGAGTGTGGGTCCCAAGTCAGATTTGTGCAACGAACTGCATATCTGGGTTTGTACTTATTAGAGCAAAGCGTCTGGATGGTGAAAGCAGATCATGTTAAAGGCACTTCCCTGAGGGAAGGCAAAATGTTTGTCTCTCTTGGAAAGAAATGGCTGGTCTTTTGAAGAGGAAGAAAGGTCTATTGGGGCAAATAACTGGGAAAGTTATGGCAAAGAAACACAAAAGTTTGCAAGTCCAAAACCCAGCATGCAAAATGAGGCAAAAAGTGGTTAGTCAAGAGAAGGCTGACTGGAGGTTATGTCAGATACATCACGAGTATTTGCAAAGCTACAAACTGCTTTGTCTACTAAAATCATAGCAGGAAGAGCAAGGTTAGAAATGGAAATACTTTTTAGCAATAAGACCAAAAAAGCAAGGCTAGGTTGTCAAAACTATTTGAAAACCTCAGAGGACACTGTTCACGACTCAGCTGTCAGAAGCTTACACAGTATATTGATGGTAAATCAGCTGGCCTTTCATGTTCCTACATCATCCTAACAAATCGTTGGAGAAAGGGGGAGGAAGTCAGCTTTTAAGGTTAGTATTGCTGGTAAAGTGCATGAAGGAGACTTAATGGTTGTACCAGAAAGGCCAGCTAGGAAACATTTCATACTGAGCCTTCTGGAGCTGCATGACATTGCAGGCAGTGTCTACATGAAACATACATTTCTTCTGCTTCAGCCGTTTCATTGCTGAAGCAACAGATGTTCTCATTGTGAATTTTTTTTCCCTTTCTGTCCCATCAGAATCTCCCCTGATTCACTTGATGACCAGTGTCTTTCATTCTCCTGACATTTGCCTCACTAAATAGTCTGGCTTCACTTTTTGTAGGTGACCTCCTCATAAGTATTGGAGGCTGCTATTAGGTCTCCCTGAAGCCATGCCTTCTCTAGGCTGAACTATTCCAGTTCCTTCATCTTCGCCTTGCAGGACATGTTCTCCAGACCTACTATGATCCTGGAGGCCTCTGCTGGACTTGATTAAATTTATCAGTATCTTTCTCATGTTGATGCACCCAAAAGTGGACGCACTATGCTAGACTCATTCTAACAAGTGCCATGTAAAGAGGAACAATCACATCTTCCAATGTACTGTGCTGTTAATACATCCCAAGATGCTGTTAATTCTCATCAGTGCCAGGGCACACCGGTGACTCGCTTTCAACCTACCGTTCCCAAGAATTTACAAAGCTCTGCAAACAGACCTACTTTTCATCAAGCTGGCCATCCCCCAGCCTGTAGCACAGGAAGTTAAGCCTGTTCCAGGTGCAGGACTTTGCATTAGTTGAATTTTATTGCTACAGACTGTTTAGGTCCCTCCTAATGACAGCCCTGTCCTTAGGCATGTAGACTACTTTAGTTTATTGTCATACACAACCTATTTTTACGTGTCCAAGTCAGCGACAAAAATATTAAACACATCCCAGGGAAAATGCTGAAGAACTTCACGCTATCACCGGTCCTCTGACAGAACATGACCCGTTAACCAGTACTCTTTCAGACCAACAATCCAGCCAGTATTTCACCCATCCAGGAGTTCACCTATCCAGGCCATAATGTCCTTGTGTGGAACAAGAATATTGTGAAAGAGTATATCAAAAGCCTTGCTAAAGTCCAAGTACACAACATCCACTGCATTTCTCACAAAACCAGTCATGCCATCATAGAAAGCATTCAGGTTGGTCTACCCTGATTTACCTTCAATAAGACATGTTCTTCTCCTTCATGTGTTCAGAAATGGCATGGTGGAAATCCCATGGATTCTCTCAGGGACAAAAGTGAGACTGTAGTACCCTGAAGTATCTTTTTTGCTGTTTTCAAAGATGGGTGAAATATTTACCATTCTCCAGCACATGGTGACCCCTGGTCACCATAATTTTGCAAGATAGTAGAGAGGGAGTAGCCTAGCAATGGTATCAACAGGCTCTCTCAGTACCCTTGGATGCAACTAGTCTAATCCACAGACCTACATGATCGCTAAAGCTCTATTGTTCTGAGAAAGAACAGAAACTACTGGGAATATTAGTTCTCAACTTTCCCATTTGTAAACACTGTATTACAGTCAGTCTTAATCTAGAATAATTTTGTCATATATTTGCCTACTTTGTGCTTTACTACTGGTTAGGAAAATACCCTGTTTCGTTGGGTTTCTAACCATTTGCCTTTTTATACCATTACCATTAACAAGCCCATGCTGACCAACACCTTTTCACTGTTAGAAGTCCTAAAGGAGACAATGAACTTCTTTTACCTGAAATGTTCTCACAGAAAAGATGCATCCATTTAACCACACAATCCCTGAAGTTAAACAGAGCAAATATATTTCCTATTAACACAGGCTTAGCTTCTGGATAACACAGATGTGTGCCTGTCTGACATGGCACAGACCCTGAAGTCTTGGTACACAGAAAAGTAAGGCTCAGGAGTTTGTTGGACAAGGAGGGAGATGCCTGTTAGGGCTGTGCCATGTCAAGACAGCCCGTTTCCAGTTGCATTCTTAGACAAGGTGGATGACTGCCTTGGGTCTCATTTTGGGTTGGTATGGAGGAAAGAGGGAAACATGCAGGTATTTTAAAGCATTGCATTTTAAATATATGCATGACAGGGAATGTAAAGCTCGCTCTGGTGTCTCAGAGCTTGGACAAGTGAATTTTTTTCAAGTGCTTGTCTTCACTTTAGGATTCAGCCACGTGGTGTGAAGTTGACCCATGGGCTTCCCAAGCTGTGTTCAGGCTCCTTGATCTAAGACCTCACCCTTTCTAATCTTCAGGAAGCCTAGATCCTCTTGAATTCATCAGTCAACGTGTCCGAATCCCCTGCAGTCTGTCACCAAGCCGTGCACTCTGCCAGGGCCGACCCTCCCGGGTGCTTATTCAGGCCTCCGCGCTCATCGGTTAAAAAAAGACTTTTGAGGAAAAACCTTGAGGCGAGAGACAGCCCGGACTGCTGAGAAGTAAATCACCCTCGTTAATTTCACCTGGCTCACAAGTGCCACTGATTTTCCAGAGAAGGGCATCCCGGGAACACGGACGTTCCGCCCTCCGGGAAGGCCGGGGTCCGCCTGCGCTCGGTACATGCACCGCCGCGCGCACCGCGAGGCGGAGGGGGGGAGAGGGAGGGGGGGGAGAGGCGGGGGAGTGCGCGTGGGCCAGCCGGGCTCGCAGGGGGAGGGGGCAGCCGGAGCCGTACCCGAGTGTGCGCCCCGCGCGCATGCGCTCTGAGCGCCGCGCCCCCGCTCGTCTCCGTTCGGGCCGCGCTCGGCTATTTCCGCCTCTTTGTTTTAAACTCCGAGCCGAGCCTTTTAATTTTATCCCTCCCTCCTCCTTTTTTTTTTTTTCTTTTTTTTTTTTCTTTTTTTTTTTTGGTTGTTGTTAATTTTTTGGTGGGGGAGGTGGAGAGGGGCTGGTGTTTCCCTCTGTCTCGCGTTACCCAGCTCGAGTCCTCGGCTTTCTCTCTGTGGTGGTGCCCGGAGGAGGACGGGCCGGGTAGTGGAGGGTCGGTGGCGGCAGCGGGTTGGAGAACCCCCCGCCAGCCCCGAGAAGCGACCGCGCCCCTCCTCCGTCAGGTCAGTCTGCGGCCGTGGGGTGGCGTGGGGGTCCGCTGGTGGCGGGGCCGAGGTCCCGGCCTTCCCTGGCCCCGCTGTGGGGGCGGCGCGCCGTGTGAGGCCAGGCGATGGTCTTGGGGACCGGGGCGGGCCTGCCGCCCCTCTTTCCCCCCCACCACCCTCCTCCGAGGTGTTCGCCGTGGGGGGCTGCGGAGGGGGCTCCTGGCACGGGTGTACGTGGGGTGGGGGGGAAAGTGCGGGGCGAGAGGGGTCTTCTTGTCCCGAGTGGGTGGCGCTCCGCGAAGGAGCGGGCCTTTTGCCTTTGAGATGACCAGGGCTTGTGCTTGAACTTTCTGTAATGCGGCAGGCACGGTGTGTTCTCGGACAGGGGGAGGAGGAGGAGAAGACGACTTTGATGGGGTTCCCCTTCTCAAGCACCTCTCCCGTAACAGAGAGTCTTCTGTAGGCCCCGGGAGCGTCGGTCCCTGTCCTTCTGTCTGTCTGGACAACTACCCCCCGCCCCAGGGGAAGGGGCCTCTTAACTTCTGGGGGAAAGGCAGCCCCGACGACCCCACTCCAGCCCTGCCCACCTCGACCAGATTTGCCTGTTGTGTGGAGGAGCCCGTGGCAGCTCGGCTGCGGATAAGGCGATGCTTTCCGTGGGGACCCGGGTGGATGGAGCTGTCTCGAGATGTCCCTGAATACTTCTTCCCCTTCGGGGTAGATCAGCAGGGCTCCAACCCCACGTCTTTGGGAGGAAGGGCCACCATGGGGGGTGGGGTAGAGGTTGGTAGTGGTGAAGATACCGTTTCCAGTAAGCTAGAGGATAGAGGGGACATGTCCCTTGGGGTTACAACCTCGGTTCTGCAGGTGTGTGGCTTCAGTGTTGTGTATCTAAGTGGCACATGGCATTTTAAGTCTTGTGAGAAATACGAAAGGAAGTGGTGCTCCTAGATAAAAATATAGAATGCTTCTGGTTTGAGTTGTTTTAAAGTCTAAGGATATGTATATACACACCCATATATATATGTATGTATTTGATAGTACAAAATTCTGATTGTTTTCTGAGTGGGTTGTGGTGCTGTCAGATTTGTTAAGGTGGTCTCTTTTAGTCTGCTGGGTATTACTTCAGAGTGTCCTGTGTGGAAAGTTTTTAGCATGTCCTGAAGTTAATAAGGCTCACAGGAGGTTTGATTATTATGGTTTATGAGGTACTTGCATGTTCCTTTGTTACTTCACGTGCTTGTATTTTTATTTAATGGTTGCAAAACTATCACTCTATGCATGCGTTGTGTCAAATCAGTTTAGGTGTTTCCTGCCTTCTCTATGAAATGCATGCCTTTGAGAAATCATTTCACGAAATTCTGTTTTGTTATCTATATGCACCCTGGAATGTTATTCTGGAAGTATGTTGTTTGCTATTTTTCAAAATAATCCAACATAATTGTCTTCCAGAGTTTCACAGAATAATTAAGTTTGTGGATTAAAAGGTTTGAATTTAAAAAAAACCAACCAACCAAACCCAAACCAAAACTTGAGTTGAACCTTACACTTGAGGAGCGTTCCATACCTTCCATTGTAAATTGGTTTCCTTTATACAGCGTGAACAGTTAGGCATATGCTAATTATGTTGTTACAAATCTTTTTAGTACTAGGTAGCATTCCTTTTATAAAATATTCTTGATAGCTCTTGGGTAGGATACTTGTGAATGTTATGTTTGGTTTTTTAGTGGCAGGTCAGATAAGCATCTACACAGTGATACTTACCATGTATCTCATAATGGTGCCTTGTAATTCATAAAGTTCTTTGGTTTGTGTCAAGGTGACTAGAAGTAGAAACCTTGTATCCTTCCAGTAGCTGTACTATTTTAATGTAAATTTTACTTGTAGGTGTTTTATGTTTAAAAGAATACAGAACCTATGCAGAACTGAAGGTACTTGATGAGATTGCATAGTATGAGTTAGAGAATGGTCAGGGGGGTTCAAACAAGATGCATATGGATAATGCAATGGAAAGCTTAGAAACAAACAGATTTTTAACGCATTTCATAAAACAATTCTTGAGGAAAATCTGTGCGGTTTTTTTTTTTTTTTTCCTGTGGACTGATTCTAGCCAGCTTAATCTTGTTACTCTGCTGTCACCATAGAAAGTCAAGACTGAGCACTTGTAAATGTGTTAAAGTTAATGTTGTTTGACTTGATTTTGGAACTATGCTAGTCAAATACTAAGGCCTAGAAATTAATTACCATGCTATGAAAGACTTCTTCTACTAAGAGATTTTCAAGTACACCTTCTAGTTGCTGCAGCTGCCCAACCTGCTCTTCTTTTGACTACCTACATGATTAAGGCAGGTCATCTCTAGAGCTTTACATTTGACATATAGGTAAACTTTCTTACCAAGAACTTTTCTGCATTTGCATTAATAACTCCTGTTATTAATGCAATAGCAGGAGTTACTGGTTTTTTACTTTTTTTTTTTCTTTTTATTTAACATATGACTGTTTAATCTAGGTGCCCTTTATAGTTTTTTATAGGATCATAGAATGGTTAGAGTTGGAAGGGACCTTAAAGATCGTTTAGTTCCAGCTCACCTGCCATGGACAGAGATGCTTTCCTCTAGACCAGGTTGCTCAAAGCCGCATGCAGTCTGGCCTTGAACATCTCTGGGGATGGAGCATCCGCAGCTTCTCTGGGCAACTTATTCCAATGTCCCACCACCCTCACACCAAAGAATTTATTCCTAATATCTAATCTAAATCTCCCTTCTTACAGTTTAAAACCATTACCCTGTGTCCTATCGCTGCACTCCCTGATAAAGAATCCCTCCCTCCCTCTCTTACCTTTAGGTACTAGAACTCCGCTATAAGGTCTCCCTGGAGCTTTCACTTCTCCATGTTGAGAAACTCCAGCTCTCTCAGCCTGTCCTCATAGGTGAGGTGCTCCAGCCCTCTGATCACCATTGTGGCCCTCCCCTGGACCTGTTCCAACAGGTCCATGTTCTTCTTATATTGGAGGCTCCAGAGCTGGATGTAGTACTCCAGGTGGGGTTTCACCGGAGCAGAGTAGAGGGGCAGCATCATCTCCCTTGACACCTCTTTTGATGCAGCTCAGGATATGATTGTTTTTCTGGGACTGTGAGCACATGTTGCCAGTTGACCTTCTCATCAAGCAACACCCCCAAGTCCTTCGCCTCAGGGCTGCTCTTAATCCGTTGTCTGCCCAGCCTGTATTTGTGTTTGGGATTTCCCTGACCCAGGTACAGCACTTTGCACTTGGCCTTGTTGAACTTTCTGAAGTTCCCCTGGGCCTACCTTTCAATCCTCTCCAAGACCCTTTGGATGGTATTTCTTCCCTCCAGCTTGTCAACCCTCCATACAGCTTAGTGTCATTGACAAGCTGGCTGAGAATCCACTAAATCCTATGATCTGTGTTGCCCACAAATATGTTGAACAGCATTGGTCCCAATACCGACAGCTGAGGAACGCCACTCATCAGTGGTCTTCACTTGGACATTGAAATGTTGACCATAACTCTTAGAGTGCGACCATCCAGCCAATTCCTTGTCCACTGAGTGGTCCATCTGTTAAATCCATGTCTTTCCAGGATGTTGTGCAGGACAGTGTTGTTCCAGGATACTTTGTACAAATCCAGATAGATGATGTCAGTTGCTCTTCTCTTATCCACCAACACTGTAACCCCATTGTAGAAGGCCACCAGATTTGTCAGGCACGATTTGCCCTTAGTGAAGCCATGTTAACTGTCACCAGTCACTTCCTTATTTTCCATGCGCCTTAGTGTAGTTTCTAGGAGGATCTTGCTGGATACAGAGATAAGACAGACCAGCTTTTTGTCAAGTAATGATCTCCTAGGCTTGAATTCATTCCAGATTAAATTCCTACATTTATAGGATCTGTAAGAAGAAGCAGAAGCATTTCCACTGAAGTTTTAGGCTAGATAGGACCTACAAGGTGAATGTGGACATGATGTTTTGAAGTATGTGTGTTGATAGCATTTCACTTTTCAGATACCGTCTTAAGAGATGATGCCAGCTTACAAGTGTAATGAGATACTTTATGTTATGAAATAAATATTTACTCTACTTTTTGTTTTGGAACTATTGTCCAACTGGTACAATGTAGAAGTTGAGTTGTAAAATGGAAGCTTATATTGATAATATAAGCTGGATGGAGATGTAATGGAGATGTAAGGGATTTAAGACTATTGGCATCCCTGAGTGTTTAGTAGTTTAAACCCTGTTCTCTTTTTGTCATTTTTGTCAACCATGAAAAAATGCAAGCTTGTACTATTAGATGGTAAATTTAGCTAGTATGTTGAAGCCATAAATACAATAAAAGGGGAGGAAGCAGTCATTGATACTGTGATAGTTAATACAGTTTTGTTGCTAACTGAATATACACTGTAAGCAGCAGTTTATTCTATAGTTGCTCAAGAGACAAGAAAAAAACTTGCTTCTCTTGTCTGAATTAGTTTTTCTCAAGTTAATTTTACTAAATAAGAGTGTCTATATTTAAATCAACAGACTGAAAATTAAATACTCAGTGTGGTGAGAACTAGAGAGACTGGAAGCCTCATTTGCTATTGGAAGTTTGATTGAACTTTGCTCCTGTAGAGACCCGGAGTCTTGCAATCACATTGCACAGCTAGCATTGTAGGAAGCAATAAAACAGCAGTGAGTTGATCAATGATACCATTTTCCCTTTTTTCCTGCTTAATCAGAAATAGTCTTTATACTGGATACTTCATATTGTACATAGGGACTTAAGGGTCTTTTTATTACTTTGTCCAACACAGCACATATTATTCAAAATTAGAGGGGAGTACAGACCATTAAGAAGTAGGGAGAATGACAAAGTATGGTGAGTTCAAGTTACTTGTTCTTTGTGCCAAAACATGACTGCTCTCACAGTTCTGAAAAACTGCCACTTTTTGAAATCACAATTATAAGGTGATAGAACCAGTGGGGGAACTTGAGGGGGCTGGGGGGAGAACTGGAGATAATTGATGTGTGTGTGTGTGTGTGTTGACATTACAACAATGGAGGGTAAGATTATAAGGAAGAAATATGCAAGTGTGAGGAAAACCATGCTTTTCTGTAATTTTGCTGCTAGTGGAAGAACTGCTTTAAACTAGCTCTACCATGATTTTCCGTCGTTCTGCAAAGTGTCAAGATAAGGACTTATTGTTATCCCTACAGACATATATTTAGGTTGACATTAACAGATGACTATTCTGTATTCTGTCCTTGTGACTGTCAATAACTTGGAACTTTTGTTTACATTAAAAAGGCTCATCTTTGTCTTGTTTGAGACTGAGTCTGTCGTTATTGGTGAAAACAGATGATATCTTTGCTTCGTGAATAGCATAAATTCATTTTGATTTTAAGTATGAAACATTCTGTGTATGTTGTGTGTGGGTGAGAATGTGCGGTGTAGTATTTGCTTAATTAAGAGAAGAAAGCTTATTTTTTCAGGTTGCCAGAATGAGTCTAATGTTGTTTGCTGACTTGCAAATGGACGTCTTGTCAAGTCTTTCAGTATTAGTTAAGAACTTTCTTTTCACTCTGCATAACCAGACAGTCAGGGTATGAATTTATCTTTAGTTGATTATTATGTAATAATTGGGATGTTACTGAATATAATGCAACTCTTGTGTGAATTATGCGTGATGTTATGCTGGAACAGGACATCTTTGCTATTTTCTCTTGCAAAGGGCTCGTAAACATTAATATAATGTTTGTAACAAAAATGTAATTTGTTAATGAAAATATATAAGAAATGGCAGCTCAGTATTTGCTGATTTTTCAGTAATGTATTTTGTTGCACTGCTTTTTCTAGTTTGTAACCTGAAAGAACAAGCTGAAACACACAATACAGCTGGCTAACTTATGTATTCTTTATTTATGAATAATTTTCCCTGACATTTCTTGTTGTACCTGAACTATTAGTTTGAGTACGCAGATTGACACAATGAAGGCCATGGCTCAATTGATTACTTAGTTGAAGGACATTTTAAAATTAATTTTAACCTACTAGACAAAAATTTATTTTTATTATAACATCTATTTGTTGTACTGAGCAGTGACAATCAGTAGGATTTGAGGAATGGTTTTGGTTTTTTTTAATTTAACATGGGGGCATACTTTTCTCCCCAAAATCATGTGGACATAGAGACACTTGGAATTTAAAGTTGTGTCTTGTGGCTAAGGCCAAAATGGACTGGGATCTTACCTTAACTTCTGTCTTTCAGATGATTGTATTTCATACTGTTCCATTGTGATGATAACTGGGGTTTGTTTTGTTTATAATTTTTTCCAAAAATATGAAGTATGTTCTAGGTACAAGGACTCTAGTCTTGACTTGAGGATTCAAAATAGGCAAGAGGTAAGGGAATTTTTCATGTCCTTTTGTTCAAGTAACTAATCATGCACACTGCTGAAAACACATATGCCCCTGTTTCTAAATCAAATTATTTCTATTTCAAATTCTAACTTCTGTTAAACCCAAATCTGCATCCTCACTTTTAGACTGCTAACACATTGTAATAAAATCAGTCCTTTTAATGCTTGAAATGCTTTTTTCTTTCCATCTTTGACTTACTCCGTTTTTCTCAAGTGTGGATTCTAAATCAGTGTACAGTGTTTGCCCGATTGGTTTTGACTGCACTTACAAAAGCCCCCTAGTTACGGTGCTACAGCGATTGATAGCCTTGGTCTGTCTTGCTTTAGTGTTATACTACTTGGTTGTTTACTGACTGTTTTTCAAGCTTTACTGACTCTTTCTCGGGGAAAATCAAGCCTAACAGCACCACTTGTTAAATGCTCACTCAGAATTTCTTAACTGCTAGTGCAAGTTTGTCTTGCCCTGTCTGAAAATCTGCACTTACAGAGAAGTTTTTTGTGTTGGTGTGCTAACAGTGTAGTAAAAAAATATACTCTGTGAGAGAAAACCATCAGGTAAGATCATGCTTCTTATATTGGGTTGCCAGAAAAATGATGATTAATTCACAGTTGTTTAGTTAAAATCTTGATAAAACAAACTTCTTTGACCTGCACTTATACTGTTCTTAAATTTTGAAGAGATGCACGATATTTTTGTATTTTCTGACTGTAAAATCCATGTGTATGTTTTTCTTGCCACCCTTCTTTTCCCAATGTGTTTGTATTTGATAAATTGTCATTACCTTACCTTGATTCTGTAGTTTTAAATTCTGAAGTTCATTGCTACAATCTGTGTCTATTTCTGCAGTGAAATATAAAATCCAGTCTATTTGAAATACTGTAGTAATACCTTATTTTACCAAAGGTTTCAATCTAACTGTTATTGAGCAGTAGATAACATTTATCTTTGTTAATAGTAACATTATACTTAGTGGCAACGAAGCAAATAGTTTAGCTGCATACCAATTTATTCATCTTGTGTTTCTGGTCTTCTGCTTCCATTTCTTAACTGGCTAGAATGAGGTAGAAAACCCTCACAAGACCGGATGATTCTTTAACAATTTCAGAAAACACTTGTGTTTATATTCATAAAATTCTTCAAACTAATTATTTCAGCCGTTGTCCACAGTCTAGAAACTAGTCTAGATTTGTATAGGCCTGTATCTGAGGTAGTGTAAATGGCACCTGACCAGATAAAAAGGCTTCTTGGTAGCCAGTGGAGCTAATTTTCTTCAGTTCCCTTTCTTGCATGTTAGAATCTTTTAAAGTTTGACAGAAGTTACCAGAAGGATATTGATCCATGTGATATTAAGTGAATCTTGATACTTCAAGGTTTTTTTATGAATATCGTCAAAATACATAGGTGTAGAAAGTACTGTATTAGTTGCAATCAATTTAATGCCCATTTTTGGGTACAATCTTAGATGTTACTACCAGAAATTGTTTATCAGGAATATTGTTAAATATGTTAGCTCTAATCTGTAGCAGTTACTCAAACTATGTAAGGTTATCTTGCCCAGATAATAATAGCTGATGTGTTTTGTGAATATGATTTTATGACTAAAAATGGCTTGAATTTGGACAAAGTATTACAGGTACAGAAAGGATAATAATACATTGCTTTATTTTCTTTTTTTGTGTGTTTTCTGGACAAAACAATATTGTACCTTGACCTTTTTTTCTTTTTTACTGAAATTATCAATGCAATGGGACTAACTCTATATATAAGACAATCCAAGTATGTAAATGGATTATGGTCTACGAATTAAGTATTTTTGCTACTTCTCTTTGGAAAGGGAAATTACATTCTGTCCCTACATTTCAGTTCCATTGCTCAACCAAATACTTGCCTAGTGGAACCACTTGCTTAGTGGAGGTGGGCTTCCAAAGCCACTGCTCTGTCAGGATATTTACTCTCCAATCACAAGCATGAGTTGATACTGAATTGAATTTCTGGACATGACTGGAAAGTGTAATGGAGATTTGTTTTTTCTTTAGAATGTGGAAATACAGAGTATAAGGATAAGTGAGAAGATTCCAGTTGCCTCTTTGGTAGCTTACATTTTTAGGTCTGAAGATATTTACTGGAAGAGACATTTACTGGAAGAGACAAGGGAAAAATGAGCTGCTTTTGCATTTCCCCCAGCTAAGATTCCTTAGCTACTTATTGGTTCCCATGTTAAGTAACCTTTTTTTGAATTAGTCATCCATTATTGCCATCTGCAGACATTGACAATTTTAGCATGCAAAAGAAAAATAAAAAAAAAAAATCAGCTCACTCTTCTCACAGCTTTAATCCAAAACCAAAGAAATTAACTTTTTTCCCCTGTGAAATTACTTTTTCAAATGCTTATAATATATGATGAGATCTACACATGGTACATCCAGAGACAAAACGTCTTTCAGAAGCCCAGGATTTATTGTGTGGACATCACTGTCAGGTAGGGTCCTTACTGTCCTTGTCAGCCAAACTTTTAATAGTACGTGTTTCTTTTGAGATATTTTATTAACTTGCATTCTAAAGAATGGAGGGAGTACATGTCAGTGAAGATGCCATCTACTTAATCAACTGCATTTGTAAGTTATTTTCATTGTCCCTTGTGTTCAATCTCCAAAAGCAATTTTTGGACCAATGCTGAGAGGAACCAAATTCAAGCCCATACTGATAGGAGGCTGCAGTAGTTAACATCTCACACAGAAAGATCAATTCTTCTCTTTTTATTGTACGTGTCACACATTAATCTAGTGTTTGAAATTTGTTGTGGGAAACTAATAATCTATGAAAGTGATTTTTGCCCTTAAAATTTTGGGGGGCAGAGGGAAGATTTGAGGTATACTTGGAATGCAATTACTATGATACCTAGCAAAGTTAGTATTTATTTATTTATTGTGTTGACCACGAGACATTTCTTGAGCAGAGCCTTTTCAGAGAATATTTTTTTCCTACAGTTTTTCAATAATTTGTATCTATGTGCGGCTGTAGAGTTTTGTTGGCAACAGCCATCTCTTTGAATCAATTATGTTATAATTATGTACATTCAGTGATGTTTTTTAAATGATGGATGCCTTTACATATAGAATGAGTAAAGGTTGATATAAAAAGCTTTAGTTCATAGATTACTTGCTTCTGCGTTTTTTTAAACTTACTGCTTTCTGATCTGCTGCTGTAGATTATAAAAGTTCTCCACTATACCGTGGTATCATTATGTCCATGTGAAACGCTATTGTGAATGCCTGACTCCTTCCAGTATAAAAAACATTTAGTGGTTAATTTTCTGCTTTCATATTAGTTTTCCACTATGCAAAATAGACAATAGATGTCTATTTTACAAAAAAAAAAAAGAAAACTTGATCTACTATCCATTCTTTTACTGATTTTTATTTTTTACTCTCTATTACTTGGATCTGTCTGTTAGTGCTCTCTTTGTTTACTTGAAGTTGGAAAAAACATAGCTGCTTAGCTATTGGTTTTCTGTTTCAAGTTCTTTGTTTTCAACACCAAACTTCCCTTACTTATAAAAGCTGAAATCTGTGCCTTCTTTTAAGGGATTCTAGGTAGTTTTGTGCAGAGATCTAAATGCAGAGCATGTTTTCAACTTGTTTATGGACTAGAACAAAACTATCCCAGAGGCTGTAGAGTACCATTACCATGACTGGATATGGAAGTGCAATTTAACTTTTGTATTGCTCAAAGATGTCTTTTCTAGACTTCTGACTGTATGGAGACAGACTTGACTGTGTGACAAAATGACTACATGCAGGGCTGAAAGGGAAACTTCTGCTCAAGAGATAGTTAATTTCTCTTGCTAGCTGGAATATATGAAGCTTGTGTAAGTGCTGCAGCACGTGCTGAGTATGTTGTGTTAAGGAAAACTTTTAATTGCTTACTTTTTCTGAGATTTGGTTAAGCCGTTGATATTTGGCAATATAGAGAACATATTCATGGCTGCTCCTTATTAAAGTGTAAATCTTAATGAACATAAGAAGGGAAACACAGAGTATCATTTTGGGAGATTTTACTAATCTATGCTGTAAGAACAGCACTTGAGAATTAGGCTGACAGGCAAATCGGTGCATATAGCCCTCATTCCATCTACCTTTTTTCCTGGAGAGCTTCCCTTTGCTCTTCTGCTACATCGAGCCAGTACTGGGATAAAGCTGCCTTCATCAGTGGTTTGTGCTAGTATTCTGTGCTGTTAAAACAAGCACCTGATGTGTAAGGAATTTTTGCTCCAGTAAGGTGGGTGGACTAATGCAGCCAGTAAAATCCACAGAAATGAGGCTGTCAAAGCCCTTATGCAAGTGAAACTAGTCTCATGGTGAGATTATTTTGTTGTGCTAATAATTTAGACCTTTCAGCTTCTGCCTACTATTGAGAAAATTTTCTGCTTTAAATAAAACAGCAGAAGTCAGGTCACAGGTCACAGCAGTGATTAGGTCACACCAAAGAATGCAGTTTTATAAGTGGCACATCATCTCATGCTATTGTTTTCCACTGGATTTTTCTGTCAAAAGGCTTTGTACCTTAAACCAGTATCATGCTGCAGCATTAGCAATGTTAGCTGACAGACAAGATGGTGGTGTTGGAATGGTGTTACTCTGCTTTTTGGTTGGAGTCTGCAGAACTCTTGGCAGTCTTTCCGTTATGCAATGTGACCAATCTCCTGTGCAAACATCTTCAGATGAGTTCAGAACCTACAGCCTTTGAGAAACATGGCTAATGAAATGCAGTTACAAGTATCTTCCGTGTTTTGGTAAAAGATACTTTCAAATCTCTGTGCTGTCTGCTGCTTCTCATGGATAAAGTTATTGCACTTAATTGCTGAAAAGTTTTAAAGGTGAAAAAAACTTGCGATGGCTGGGTTAGAATAAAGAATAGCCCTAAACTACTGATATGTTCTTGTTCTGTTTTAATATGGTAAAGGAAGTATGGTCAGCATGTCAAAATAAGCCAAGAGCTGAAAAAACTAGAATTAGTGTATTGGAGGAATATTTTTTTTGGTACATTGAATGAGTGCAATGTCTTTATAATCTATTTCATTGAAAATGGGAAAGAATCTTGAAAAGAATACACAGTAAACTAGATTATATTTTGGGGTTTAATTTTCTCTGTTTTCCTGGATAATAACTTTTCTTCCTCCTAATATAGTTAAAACTATGTTTCACTTTCATTTCCATTACCTGTTGAACATTGCCATATCTTTCCTTATTCCTTTCAACTATTAATTCTTCTACTACTAGCATATGTACTTATGTCACTCTGATGGGAGTTTTCATTTTAAAGGCTGTTTATACTGAAGCCTATTTCTCAGTCAGTTTGAGTGCAGTTTACATGAGGATGACAGGAGAAAAGGAGAGTTCTGCTGAGCGATTTTGCTGTGTCCAGGCTGCTGTTTTTTCTGTGTCTTTGTAGGGTTGACAAGGGCTTGTTCATTGCCCTTTACTTTATAGAGGGCAAACAGCCCTGAGGGTTCTTTGCACAGCTGTGGAATAAGAGGGCCTCACAGTGTCTTGACAGTTTGACTGCTGCCTTGCAGGTCAATGGAGATGCCTTTTGGGCCTTCAGTGTAGTGGCTGGGCTGTCCACTGTCTCTCTAGGGAAGTTGGCTATGTGTAATAGATGATATTTGAAGGAAAGACTTACCATGAGAAATATGTGTGCTGCAGGAGTCCTATAGGACTGACACTAAAGAAGGGCCTGCTGGAGTAGGCCCTCTAGACAATTTTCTCACGGTATTTTAGTATGACTATCACTGGTGGAAGGGGAGGGAGAGAGGAAGGCAGTAAGTGAGCATCTGTGTAGCCTGGCTTCAGGTTAGGTGAGATAATTCCAGCTAGGAGCTTCATGGTAGGGTTTGGAAAGTTCCATGCTACTGTTGTGATCAAGATAGTCTTTTCAAAATATGTTTATCTTGTAAAGCATTAAAACTGAAATCAATATATGAAGTACTGTAGATTTCTCCCTAAAAGCACCTGAAATTAGAGAATTGTTTACTTAAAATATTATTCTCTACTATCATAAGCATACTGAACTAAAGATCAATTTTCTTTTAAAAATACTCAAGCTCTTAATATTTCATTTATGCTAAAGATTCCGCTCGACAAAGCAAGTGGAAATGACAATTCACATCTCACTGAAAACTTGCGACTTTAAAACTTTATTCTGTTCAGGCTAGGACTAATATGTTTTACTAGTTTACTTGACACAGTGAAGAAAGTAGCAAGTCCTCATTAACAGAAAAATCAGATGTTACTGCATTGTCTCCAAATACTAGGATTGTTGTGTTCCTGCTTATTATAAATAATCAAGCCTTTTGTGGGCAAAAATGGTACTGAATTTGATTAGGTTGCCTTGACTTGTACAGTCAGTTTTATCAATGGGAAGTCAAAGTGTACTGATGTGGTTTTTTTACCACTTGATGAGGTTTTCCATACTCTGGTGCTTCTGGACAAATATTTTGTCCAAGCTTAGGTTTGGACTGAATCAGCTCTTTAAATGGGCTGTGTGCTCAGACTGGTGGTTTTGTTCCAGGAAGGGGGCAGATGTACCTAGCAGAGGGAGAATTGAGGAGCAGAAACACACCAGGCTTTAACTGGACTGGCATAGGCTGTTTTCCCATTAAGATAGTGGAGCTCAAGATGCAGGTATACGAGACTTCGCAACTTATTTTGACACCCTCAGAATATTCACATTACGCTGAGCCAGGCAGTGTCAGAAATCCAAAATTATTCAGGACTTGTCAAGTAAGCTGACTCTGCTCTGCAGTGCTTTTTGGTATTGCTCAGACTGTCATAAACAGCACCAGTGATCTGAGAATCTCCCTCTCTCCACTTTTATTGTATTGCACGTCCTTAAGGAAAAAAAAAAAGATTAGTAGTTGCTACAGGTGTTTCCTCTAAAACTTCAAAAGTTTTATATGGTCACTGTGAAAACAGATTCTTTCATTTATGTTAATGTCTAGTTAAAAGATGACATGTCTTGCATAATAAAGCCAGAGTTCTCTGCTATTTATGCTCACTGTATTTTGGATCCTCTTAACATAAAGTACTTACAGAATACTGTCTGCTGTAAAATTAGCACTCGTGTCTAAATTTTATATGATGCTTAAAACCCATATAATTTAAATTTTTAAAATCACTTGGATTTATACTAGTGAAGACTCAAAGGTATTTCTTTCAAGTTCACACTATCTAGTGATGCAAACTCCTTTTTATTGACTGAAATGAAATGTTTTTAAACATGAGATGAGATTGCTTGGATACTTGAAAAATATCTCACAGTAGTGAAATAAAGCAGTAAATTTTTAGATGATCAATCCAGCCCTTTGCAGGTGTATTGATGAAGAATTACAAGCTATTTGTGTAAACTTCAGAGGTTATGAATATTTTTTCTGCTGGCAGTGGTTGACAAGTGGTAATGGATTGATGCATTATTGATATAATTGGTATGTCTCTTTGCTAAGAAAAAGGAAGCTTTCCATAACACATTCTAAGGTGTTTTTAAGGAGGAGAAATCATGCAGTGTTAGGAAGTAACATCTGCAGGCCTCCAGTACTTCTGCTTTATTTTAACACCTGCAAGTCCCAGCTCAGATGATCTTCATTTTGTTTTGCATTCTTGTATCCCCACCTAAGTGTTTTCACTCTAACAGTTATATTTCTTTCAAGAGAGAAAAATAAACAATGCTAACTACCAGTTTTGTTTTCACATTTGCAGTCAATTAAAAGGCTAGGATTTTGTCTGGGCTAAGAAAACTGCAGCAGCAAGAGTTCAAAGGAGGCTCAGTAGTTGTGTTGCATTGCTGCTTCAAATAGCTGAATGTTAAAACAATATGAAAAGTGTGAGTGGAGTGCATCTTAAAGCTCTCCTGGTTTCAAGAAAAAAAGAAGGATTACTTTGAGAGTTGCAGAGCACTGGAACAGGCTGCCCAGAGAGGATGTAAAGTCTCCTTCTCTGCAGGTATTCAAAACCACATGTGGATGTGTTCCTGTGCAGCCTGCTCTAGGTGAATCTGCTTTGGCAGGGGATTTACATTAAGTGGTCTCCTAAGGTCTCCTCCAACACCTACAGCTGCTTTTCTTTTAAGTTGTATGGTTCATGGGTAACTTTATGTAAGTTTCTGGGTGTACATTTGAATCCAGAATACCAACTAATTTGCAAGGTATGAGCAATTCTGGCAACATTTTCTGATTGTCTGTTGTAGCAGCGTAGAGGCAATTGTTAGACAGATGAGTCAAGTTGAAAGATTTGATCACTGAGCTTTTTGACCAAATTGCTGTTAAGAAATGCACTCAGTTGATTTGTAGAACCTTCCTGCTTCTTACCCACTGGCAGCGTCGGGCTTCTCACTACACATTTCTATTTTGGCAGCTACCTTTTTACTGGCCTGCCAGTGTATCTGGACCAGTAAGTGGAGTCAGGAGGCTGAAAACCTGAATTTTTAAAGATCTTTTATTAAATACCAAAATAAATTGTTACTACATGAAGATTCCTTATCCTGTCATTTTTAAAAATAGGCAAATTGTTTTTTCCAATAGAGATCTGTAACTGCTTCAGGTAAAAAATAGAGAAATCCTAGTGTTCAGGTTACATTGTGGATACACTTTTTCCTTGTCTTTGTTAATAAGTGTTTAGTTTCTGGTGTTATAGAACCACCTATAACACATTATATAATTGTTTTCATTGCAGGATTAGGAATTTTCAACAATGTAAGTTAAAACATACATATGTAAGGGGAAGGAGGAAGGGAAAGATCACCAAAACATAAAGTTTTTTAGTAAAAGCATTTTAAGTAAATACTCTGATTAAAAGAAAACTGAAACTATCTATATATTTTTTTTTATATCATGTATTCTTTTAAGTTCCTGATCATGTTTTATTTCTGATAAAAGATGCCTGCCATCTCTTGCAACTTGAACAGCTTCTTATTACTGAATTGTGACAATGTGATCTCTTCCATAATTACCTGCCAATGTGTCTTGGGTGGATGTAATACATATTTGTCCTTTGCCTGACTCTGTAAGAAGAGTTGAGACAGTGGAAAGAATGAAGGAGGAAGGACATGGAGAATAATATACTGGGACTGACAATAGTGATGGTAGGTGGGAAGTGCTCTAGTAAATAGGCCAGGTTGCATTTAGTGTGTATAAGTATTTTCATTACTTTAAAAATCTGCTGTTCTCTTTTTTACTCTTACTGCTCTTCTTCCTAAATAGAACCTTTTAAAATGCCAGCTCTGATTTAGTATTGATACGTTATGCATATTCATATAAGGGAATTTTCAATCATCATTGCTTGAAGTCAGGAAAACCTTAGTGTTGTATTTCTTTCCACTGTGTTTGCTTTCACCCTCGGAGATGAAGGCAGCTAATGCCAAAATCTGTCTCCAGCTTGATAGAAGCAGGGTGCTTAATTTCTGCGCTCTTTTGAATTCCCATTTGTACATTGTAAATGTGCTTTTATTTTCAATAAAACTCTGTAGTGGGCTTCCTCAAGAAAGATTATAAGAGGTTACAGATAGTCTTGTTAATCATGTTGATCTGCAACTATCATACTGAGAAGGAAAAACATGTATATATTGTCATCCTCCTGAGTTTGCTGTGATCTTGCTGTTTCAGGGCCTCCATCTTACAGAAACGATAAAAGTATTATCTGGGTTACAGAATCACCTAGGTTGGAAGGGACCTTTCTCTAGTCTAACCAATGGAAAAAAAATCAAAAACCCACAACAACCAATAAACAAATCTCCCCCCGCCCCCCTAACGCAAACAAACAAAAAAAACCCAAACCCAACAACCCATACAAACCCCACACCACACCCAAAGCAACACCAACCCAACACTAATTCATATCCCCAAGCACCATGTTAACTCGTCTTTTGAATACCTCCAGGGATGATGCCTCAACCACCTCCCTGGGCAGCCCATTCCAATGCCTGACAACCCTTTCAGGAAAGAAATATTTCCTAATATCTAACCTGAACCTCCCCTGGATCAACTCAAAGCCATTGCCCCTTGTCCTACCATCTGTAACCTGGGAGAAAAGACTGACCCCCACCTCTCTACAGCCTCCCTTCAGGTAGTTGTAGAGAGCGGTAAGGTCTCCCCTCAGTCTCCTCTTCCCCAGACTAAACAACCCCAGCTCCCTCAGCCTCTCCTCATAAGACTTATGTTCCAGAGCCCTCACCAGCTTTGTTGCCCTTCTCTGGACCTGCTCCAGCACCTCAATGTCTTTCATGTGGTAAGGGGCCCAGAACTGAACAAAGTACTCAAGGTGGGGTCTCACCAGTGCTGAGTACAGGGGGACGATCACCTCTTGGGTCCTACTCACCACACTGTTTCTGACACATACCAGGATGCTGTTGGCCTTCTTGTCCACCTGGGCACACATGCTGTCTCATGTTCAGCTGACAGTCAACCAACAACCCCAGGTACTTTTCTGCCAGACAGTTCTCCAGCCATTCTTCCCCAAGCCTGTAGCGCTGCCTGGGGTTGTTGTGGCCCAAGTGCAGGACCTGGCACTTGGCCTTATTGAACCTCATTCCGTTGGTCTCAGCCCATCCATCCAGCCTGTCCAGATCCCTCTGCAAAGCCTCTCTACCCTCCAGCAGATCAACATTCCCACCCAATTTGGTGTCATCTGCAAATTTGCTGAGGGTGTATTGAATCCCCTTGTCCAGATCATTGATAAAGATGTTGAAGAGAACAGGCCCCAGTACCGAGCTTTGTGGGACACCACTCGTGAACGGCTGCCAACTGGATTTAACTCCATTAACCACCACTCTCTGGGCCCAGCCCTCCAGCCAGGTTTTAACCCGTGGAGAGTATTTCCATCTAAGCCGTGGGCAGCCAGTTTCTCCAGGACAATACTGTGGGGAACTGTATCAAAGGACTTGCTAAAGTCTAGGTAAATAGCATCCTCAGCCTTTCATTCATCCACAAATTGAGTCACTTTGTCATAGAAGGGGATTAGGTTTGTCAAGCAGGAGCTGCCCCTTGTGAACCCATGCTGGCTGGGCATGATCACCTGGTCAGGATGATCTGTTCCATGACCTTCCCAGGCACCAAGGTCAGACTGACAGGCCTGTATTTCCCAGGATCATCCTTCTGACCCTTCTTGTGGACAGGCATCACATTTGCTAGATGCCAGTCAGCTGGGACCTTCCCAGTTTGCCAGGACTGTTGGTAGATGATGGAAAGTGGCTCCACAAGCACTTCTGAGAGCTCCCTCAGAACCCTTATTTAATTAACTTTGTTAATGTCTCCACAATTTCTCACTGACTCTATTTAAGTAAACGAGGTTCCTGAATACACTTCCTTAGGTGAAGTATAAGACAAACATTTGGGAACATTTTTTTAAAGTCCTCCTAAACTTAACTCTTAGATAGTTACTTAAGCTAAAAATATACAATAGAAAGAAAACACATGCATAAACTTTCTGCCTTGTTCTTATCTTACAAGTAACAGTTATACTGCCTCTTATAAGTAACAGTTATACTGCCTTCTCAGATAGGGTATGATAGGTGAATGTAGGAAAGACAGAAGTTTTTTTCATTCACGCTCTGTGTTCTCCTAATTGCAATAACCTTTCCTTGTACTTAGTCTAGTTTCATGCCATTCTTCCTCAAATTAAATAATTTCTCTTATACTTTACTTAGACCATGTGAAAATACAAGATTTGTTGAATTTAATATTATCAATTAGCATTGCTAATAATGCTTATAAAGCATTAAATAAATACTTTAAAAATCAGGTAAATAATTAGCTGCTCTTCCTATAATAAAATTAACTAAACATGATAAATACCAGTTTATTAGTAAGAAGGCGAAAGACTAGAGTTGTATTATAGAATTATAGAATCATTGGGAGGGACCATAAAGATTACTGATTTCCAACCTCCCTTATGTAGTATTTTACCATACTTTAAAAACTCATCTGCATCTTTGACTGCCTGTTAGCATAATAGAACACTGCAAAGAAGATGGACATCACCCCTGCATGAAGACTCATATTTAATTTTCAGTAAATGTTGAGTTTTATTAGATTCATAATAGATTTGAATTCATAGCTACCATGACTCAGTAATATAAAATTCACCATATACAGTGAGTTCTATCCAGTCTTGGTATTAAACATCTGTCAAGTAACTTTCAGCTTTTCATAATTAGATGGCAAACTGAGATTGAATGGCTCTTTGTTTTTTTAAATAACATTTTGATAGCACATTTTGTGATTTTTGTAAGAAAGTTAATTCCTGCAACAGCTGGGAAGAGGGGGTGTTTGGTGTTCCTCATTTCTCTCTACAAAGTGAAATGACAGAAAATAAGTTACCAAAATTTGTGTGAAGGGTTATAGGACCTAGCTTTGAGTCATTCAGTTGTCTTCAACTGCATTGCTATTTCTTCTGACTAACCAAAATATTTTTTTCTTCGTTATGTCTTTTACTAATAACATGCAAGACAGAAATTTTCAACAGTCATCTTTGCTGTTTTAACAAGTTACTGCAGAACATAATTCATTTTTTGTCGACAGAAATAGGTGTTTTATGGAAAAGTATCAGATACATCAGTCTGTCAGTGTACCATAAAAGGTAAGTATGTGGGGTGAATAAAAATTAAATGTGTAGATTTAATGCTACTATTTCCTTATTATTACTTGTACTTTATCTCAAACATTTGTGTCGATTTTTATTAACAGTGGTGTCTTACTTTGCTAAGACCTATGTAAAGGTGAATGTGTGTTGCACCATACCTAACTACTTTCAGGCCCTGTGCAGGAGCTGTGGGCTTATCAAAGGCACATCTCTACAAGCCCAGAAGAGCACAGGGGCACAGTGGTCGGGAGGGAACCCAAATTTAGAAAGCCAGGCATGTCTAAAATGGTTGGCTGGTCAGTACGTGTGTCTCACCCTGCCCTGTGTCTGGTCAGTGCAGTCTGTCTTACCTTCTTTTTAAATTCCTTTCTGACTCCTTCCTGGGTGCGGATGCGTCCTGTTCTGAGGATATGTGTGTCCGGGGGGGTTTGAGTGCCAGCAACTGCAAGAGGGCGAGGGTGCCAGCAACAGGAGCAGGATCTCAGGTCACAGGGGCCCATGTTGTAAGAACCTGACAGAAAGACAAGATGCCTCACAGCTTGCTTGTCACAAGACTTCTGTCGACAGTGTACCCATAACAAAGAATGTTATGTCCTTGGTTCTCAAAACAACTGTACCCTCTGCTCCAAAAACTTGCCTGCCTTGCAAGGTCCAGCACTGCCTGTGCAGCAGAGGCAAGGGGGGCTCGTGCAGCAATCGTGTCGGACAATGATTGGATGAGCATAGGTAACTGTCACATTGGTTGGTCAAACTATGAGTCTACAGGAACTATAAATCACTGTTCTACCCCACTGCAACTGGAGACCCCTCACCACCGTTGACCCTCACCATTGCAAAGGCCTGAGAATTGCGGATCAGTGGGACGCTGTTGACTCCAGAGGATCGTTGAGCTGTTGTGTGGACCAACCATGGTGGTGATATACTATTTCTTGCAGCTTGCTTTGAAATTCTGCTTCTCCTTTCCTATACCTCTGCCTTTTCTCTGTTGCCATTTAGTGTCATTTTCAGGTAACAATAGTAAAACTGTAGTAAATGGCATCTGAGCTTGTTTGTGTCTTAATCATGCCCCTGGAATCATTTTGAATGCCCCCCCCCCCCGATCTAATATTGGAATTGGACTGGAATCTAACCCATGGATCCATGGTGCCAGGAAATGGAGCAATTGAGGGTCAGGGCACTGCAGCTGGGGTGGGACTGCAGGCTGCAGGAACTCTTTGCCTGAGTGCCAGAGGCTGGAGACTGGAGTCTGGAAAACCAAGCGCTGTACACTAGGTTAGGACCAGGAGTCAGAAGCCTGTGTGTCCATAGTGCTAGCAATTACAGTAAACGAGTGAATATTAGTGAAGAATATGCAAGGCTAGCCTGCATGGAGGTGAAGCAACTAGACATACGTGCCTAAGTAAGGGGCATACAAGAAGAAGAGATGGTTGTTGGGATGACGAAGTGAGTCTGGCTGGCTGCCAGGATCTGGTAGAGCAGAGAGCAAACATATATAACACATATACACAGCCAGCAACAACAGACCAGCCAAAACACACATGTACAGCTTGCATGTGAACACTGAAAACTACAGTTTTTAGTAGTGTTTTAGCCACGTAACAGTGAGGCAAATACTCAGAAAAGTGAAAAATGTAGTGCAGTATTCTTGCAGACCATCTCTATGTTTGAGATGATGAAAAATGAATACCTTAATTTCTACTGGAACTGGAGAAACCTGACCATTCAGTTAGTTTGTCTGTGCTGTGATCTCGGCAAATTGCTCAGTACACCCATTAAATGATCACAGAACTGAAATGCAGTATTCGACTCAACAGAAAGTAAATTTATAATGACAACAAAAACCTCTTAACAGATGCATCAGGAAGCATGCTGCTCTCTGTATTCTGGGGGGTGGTGCTGTGTTTGTGTACAGTCGATGTTGCTTTTAAGAAGACAGAGAAACAAATGTGTAGAGCCTGTTTTTTGTTGTTTTTACTATTTTGTGAGGGGGGACGGCTTTTTTTTCGCATTGTGATGTGTAGCTGCTTCATTGAAGTTAGGGCACTGGTGCCATCTGGTGGTGGTAATACCTTCCCTGAAACGGGAAAAACGACCTAGGAGGAGTTCCACTGAGATGTGAGAAATTACTGACACGATACTAAAAAGAGTACACAGGTACATTTGCTGCCTTAACATATAGTCGTGCAATTAAAGTAAGTCATAAAAGGTTGCACATGGGCTGTTAATCCTAATTTGATTTGCTAAAGCAGATTTAAATCTTTAATCATACTTGTTTCTGCTCAACAAATGGTTTGCTTCTAGTAGTTTCTTTTAAATAGTGTTTTACAAACACAACATAAAGAATTTTGTTGAAGTTTGCAATACTTTAAAACTCTGTTTTGCAGAAGAAAATTCCTCTGTTATTGCATTTTGCTAAACCCAGCACAACCTTCTCACTGCTAGTATGTTTGAAGTTACTGTTCTCTTTTGGTTTTTTAAGTGGCTGAACATTAAGTTTGAAAGTAAAAATTCTATAACATAAACCTGAGAACAGTTGGTATAAACAACTTTGATATGTGAAGCTGAAGAAACCAGAAATATTGCTTTCTTTATCCTTCCATCTCTAAAAAGTTGTCGTGCATCTTGACTTGTTTACCTGAGATGATATCCTTGTCATTCTCTGGAGAACTGTATAGGCTGTGTTGACTAAAGTTCTCTTGAAATAAATTTCTGACTCATAAATATGTGGATGGAAAGATTTGCAGAAGTGCAAGGTACTTTATATTAAACTGGTGAGGTTTTGTAATTCATTTCACTTAGCCATAATTTTACAATACTGCCACAGTCTTGGTAGACAAGGGCAGAGCAACTGATGTCATCTACCTCGAGTTATGCAAAGCATTTGACACTGTCCTGCACGACATACTAGTCTCAAAATTGGAAAGTCATGGATTTGATGGATGGACCACTCAGTGGATAAGGAACTGGCTGGATGGCTGCACTCAAAGGGTTGTGGTAAATGGCTCAATGTCCAAGTTGTGGCCAGTAACGAGTGGTGTTCCTCAGGGGTCGGTACTGGGACCAGTAGTATTTAACATCTTTGTGGGTGACATGGACAGTGGGATAGAATGCACCCTCAGCAAGTTTGCTGACGACACCAAGCTCGATGGCGCAGTTGACATGCTGGAGGGAAGGGATGCCATCCAGAGGGACCTGGACAGGCTGGAGAGGTGGGAACGTGCAAATTGCATGAAGTTCAGCCAAGCCAAGTGCAGGATCCTGCACCTGGGACGTGGCTATTCCAGGCACAAATACAGGTTGGGTGGAGAATGGCTGGAAAGCAGCCCTGAGGAGGACTTGGGAGTGCTTGTGGATGAGAAGCTCAACATGAGCTGGCAGTGTGCACTTGCAGCCCAAAGAGCCACCATGTCCTGCATTGCATCAAGAAAAGTGTGGCCAGCAGGTCTTGGGAGGTGATTCTACTCCTTTACTCTGCATTCATGAGACCCTGAAATACTGTGTCCAGCTTTGGAGTCATCAACACAGGAAGGACATGGGCCTGTTGGAACGAGTCCAGCGGAGGGTCATGAGTATGATCAGAGGGATGAAGTACCTCTCCTATGAAGACAGGCTGAGAGAGCTGGGATTGTTCAGCCTGGAGAAGAGAAGGCTCTGGGGAGACCTTATAACAGCCTATCAATATCTAAAGGGAGCCTACAGAAGAGCTGGAGAGGGACTGTTTACGAGG
>BJBW01003177.1:0-51680 GCA_004320125.1 Scolopax mira | reverse complement strand
AGAGGGGAGATTTAGATTAGACACCAGAAAGAAGTTCTTGACTGTGAGGGTGGTGAGATATTGAAACAGGTTGCCTAGAGAAGTCACGGATGCCCCATCCCTGGCGGTGTTCAAGGCCAGGCTGGATGGGGCTTTGAGCAACCTGCTGTAGTGGGAGGTGTCCCTGCCCATGGCTGGGGGGTTGGAACTGGATGGTCTTTAATGTCCCTTCCAACTCAAATGATTCTATGATTCTATAATTCTTTTGATGTGTTGCAGGTCAGCATGATATTATTCTAATTTGCTACTGCTAAATAAATTTTCTTAAGGAACAGTGGATTGTCCGTTTATCCATTAACAGTTTACATATTTCTATTTTAATTGATTACAATAGCAGCCTATTTGTATGTTTTAATCTAGCTAGTTCACGAGGCACAAATTCTGTGCTGGTATTTCTTTGTAATTTCTGACCTCACGACTATGGAACACTGCCTTCAGTTGCATCATGCTGGAAGTGTGAGTTAGAGTTTCCTTTTAACCAGGCATTAATTTTCTGTTCACGTGCTTATGTTCCTAATATCAGGAACCTTTTTTGGATCCTGTCTTGATAGAATGATGTGTTTGCAGGACTGTTCAGCTAATGTAGATTGTGGAATTACACGGAAACAGCTGTTATAATATTAAAATTTAAATTAATATTTTAGTAATTTATCAATGTTTAATGGACGTCTTTGAGAATAATTAAGTTGTCTGCCATAGCAAGGACTGTTGTTTTTCTTCAGTTTAATTCGGCTCATTGTAGATCTAGGTTTATCTACTGGGTTTCATCTGAATGCAGATATAACAAAAGAGTGAGACATGCCTGGTGTAAGCCAGGCCATCATAAGCATCAGATTTGAAAATTTTCTTTCCCACACTAAGATTTGAATCTGAGAAAAGTTCCATTGCTGTAATGTTTTGTACTTGGCCACTTGTTGTGGCTTTCACTTTAATGACACTGTCCTTGTGAATTGAGGTGTACCTGCTTTTGTTGGTGTTGTCATTCAGCTTTCAGTGCTGTATAACCTTAATACCTTTCAGTAATTATTCAGCAAAATTACTAGCATCTGCCACATCCAGCTTCTTTTTTTCTTCAGACTCTCTCCACTGTGAGCCCTATACTTCTATTTTTCAGTGAAGAAACATTATTATGCTATATTTCAGCAAAAGAAAAAAGAGATGTGCTTATCTTTATGAAATAGAACAAGGTTGTAATGGTTTGTAAATCATTCAGGAATTCACTTTGTTTCTGGATTTGTACCCAATAAGAGTAACTTCCTGTTTTGCTTTACAAAACTAGGTAGTACAAATGAGAATTACGGTTGGTAATTTTTTGAGTTATCAAGAGCAGTCATAGCAGTTGAACAATTCTGTAAAGAAAATCTGTTTTGGAATATTTGTATGTGCTTCCAACATGGTAGCATACAGGATCAGTAGAGTGATCTGCTTACCTGGTCTCTAACAGTTATCTAGACATAAAAATGAACTGAATTTCCCTCTCTTGAGCTTTTATAGTGCATCATTATCTTCCTGTAGCCAAAACATTAAAAATATGGTCATGATTTAGGACCATCTTGGTCTGTTTGCTTGTTCCTCACAAGTTGAGTGACATTTTCTTTTTCCAGTTGAAGCAAAGTGTTACTGTGTCCCTTTCCAGTAGCAGTGAGAAAAGATATGTGACAATTCCTTTTGAAAGATTGTTACTAAGAAGTTTATGTTGTGGTGTGCTCTCGGAATGGTGATAAGCTTCTGACTTGGTTTCTTCAGAAGCCGTGTCATTGACTGCTCTTTTCTCCACATTTTGCTGCAGAAATAGATTTTTTTTTTTCCTTGCAAAAAGCAAGAAAAGAGCATTTTTTTGTGGATTCCAACAATACAGCATCTTATGCAATTCTGAATTGCTTTTGTAGTAGTAATTTTTTCTCTGAATGCAATCAAAGAAGTTCACAGTGGAATCGCTAAGAGATTTTTATTTTCATTGTACTGAAGTTCTCACCTAGTGCTATCATTAATATTCTATTGTGTTATTGTATTTATAATTCTATTAGCAATATAACAGTAAAATCAGTAACTACAGTATATGCCCTTGATTTTTTGGAGCAAGAAGATGGAAATAGTACTAACCTATACCTGTTTCTGTAAGATCTGAATATTTCCTATGTGAATCGAGTTAATAAGAAAAAATGTGTTCTTCTGTCAAATTTATCTCTTGATATGAGACTATCCTCTGGCAAAAGGTGATGCAAGAGTCCTTATTTCTTTTAATATAATTTTATTTTGGAAAATATCTAGAGATTCTGGAAAATATGAAGTGTTTTCTTCAATTTTTTTTCTGTAAACTTTAGATACAAAGAGCAGATTACTTGCGAAAGAATATAGCTTGAAAACCGAGAGTGATACTTACCTGGCTTTGGATCTTCAATCTGAAATCTTTTCTTTTTTACAGACTGGTCACTGTCTAGTCCATAGGTTGTGGTTAAAGGTTTCTGCTTGTTTATTTGATTACTTTCCCTGTTGTTTGTGAAGATAATGAAGTTCATTTCATTATCACATGGTGGTAGGACTACTTGGAATAATGAGTAATTTTCCTTGCTTATGTGTGTCCTTTCATAGGAGACTGTAATACTTTCTTTTTTTGTCCGGTCTTTTCCTGCTTTTATTCTTACTCATGAATGCCTCTATCCCACTGTTATCTTAAATTAATACAGATAATTAGATACTTATAGGTGAATTTAGTAAGTTAAGTATTTCTTTGTGGCAGCTGGATTTTGAGGAATTTTGGATGTTAACTTTCAGACTATTTTTCTGTCTTTTCAGGTCTCTGGATGGCAGACCCTGAAAAGAAATGCTGTTTTAAGAGGTATGCCTCATATAGGCCAAAATATTCCTGACCAGTACATAAATGAGAAGGCCACGCTTCTAAGTCTCTGTAAGCTTACTTTAATATTAGTTTTCAGTGCTGACATCTCTATGAAAGGTGAAAGCTTGTACAGAGACATTCAGGCTTGTGTTATTGGTGACAAGAGTTTTAATAGATCTGTAATACCTTTTACAGGGATTACAGCCTGCTTGCCTTTTTGCTTGATCATCTTAGTACAACACTGCCTTAGTGGATGAAGTATGGCATGGAGAAAAACAGTTGACCATCTGATCTGTGCATATCCGCTGCCAATCTTTCCTGACTCCATGTGTTTGGGGTTGGTTATTTGCTTGTTTTTTAATCTGGAATATAGTCAAAATGCCTCTGAAATCGTCTTCACTCACTTCTTCCTTGGTGTGATGTCAGACTTACTAGACAGTGAGACTGTCGCGATGCTGTGTGGTATAAAACGATGTCAGTTGGAACCAAGAAATACTAATAATTTTGTGATCATTTTTGTATGTTAGCTGGATGGCTGGAGCATTTTGCATGTTTCTTTGGGTTTTCAAGCTGCAGCACTTAAGAAGACTGTCTCTTCTCTGTGTGTTGTTGGTATGTTGTTTCTGAATAATTCATCTCTTTACACCTAACAGATGTAAAGCAGGAAAGCAGTCTCTTCGAAATTGATTTGGATACCTCTTCTGTTGTGTCTCCCATCCGTTTCAGGATTCATAAGTGGCAGATTCTAGGAAAGTAGGCTTTGTTTGTCTTTCTGAGAGAAAGATTGTTTTCACCCAGTCTTTTCAAGTCTCTTGTTTAATATTTTTTTAACAGGATCTCTTAATTCTTTTTTTAGGCATGATTCAAGTCTCTTAAACTTTAAGAGGTTTCCTGTTTCTCCAAAGCAGTGCTGATTTATTTTGTTCTGACTCAAAAATAATACCCAGTGTGAAGTACTAACAACTTGTGTTAAAAGTGTCTCTTCAGCTATTGAGTGAGATTCTGGTATTGCTGGTTTTTATGCTGTGCTTACAAAGGTCCTAAAGAAAATGATGCTAAGAATAAGGGAAGATATTACTGCTATTTTCAACATACCTGTGGACAGAAATCAGAAAGGTGGTGCTGTGCTATTCTTGGAGGTACACACTTGTATGAAGAGAAGCACTGCACACACATTGCAACATAGGACATACCTATGAGATTCCTGTGAGACAATAGGAGGAGCACTTTTTGCAGTAAAGGTGATCATACCCTGGAGCAGGTTGCATATAGAGGCTGTGGAATCTCCATTCTTGAAGATTTTTTGAATGCTGCAGGAATATGCCCACAGCAACTCAATTTAAGTGGGCCTGCTTTGAGTGTAAGGTTTGGAAGTGACTTTGAATCTACCTTGCCCTATAAACCTATGTAGCTGCTGAGGGACCACTTTTTTTTTTGCATTTTACATTTCCTGTAAAATGAAGTAAGGCTCAGGTTGATGGTTTTTGTTGTGGTGGTTTTGTTTTGTTTTGTGGTTTTGATTTTTTTTTTTTTTTTTAAAAAAAGAGTCGTCTGTAGTTGAGGAGGGTTTTGTGATTATAGACCTGAGAAGTTGGTGTAACTTCCTATTCCAGCAACATGGTTCTGAGGGAGAAGGATTATGCTTTAGCTCTAGCGTTCACTTCTTATCTAGATAAACAGTGAGAAACTTTAATTTTTTATCAAATGTCACTGTTGAATCAATGCATTGAGAGCCTCAGAAAGTTCTCTAAAAGTCTTACAGTTTATTTGAGATTGCTAGATTGCTTGCTGTAATAAGTTACTATTTGAGCAGGTAGCTGTGCAGAAGAACTAATGACGTTTGCTTGGCCTTGGCTTCCGAAAAACTAAAGTGAGGTACAGTATTTCTGTTGTCTGCTAACTGCCCTAGAATTTTGATGACAGCTTAAGATTTGCAGTGTTCAACTGTGAAAAAGTCGGTTCAGAAAAATGCATTGTACATGTTCAGATTCTGTCCTTTGAAGTTTCCTGCTTTTATATGGGATGATAACTTTGAGACTTCCACTTCTGAACTTGGCTGCAATCCTGTCTAAGATTCATAAGCTCTTGAGCATGCATCTTCTATCCAGTGACTGATTGGTCACATTACAAAATAAGGCAAATTCAAATATTCTCAGTTTATTGTAGAGGTTTGCTTTTTGTACTAACTTCTGGGCAGTCTAGTGAAATATATAAAATCTCTGTAACAAAAGTCTCAATTTAGAGAAATATTTGTGTTTTGATTTTTAAAATTATATGGAAGAAGAAACAGCCTAAGTGGTGTTCTGGAAAAGTAAACTTATTGTCCCCTTTTCTTATTAATTCGAGATAATGCATCTGACTTTTCCAACCTGAATTATGCTATGATCCTATGAACTCACTATCCTATAACACTTCCTTTGCCTATCCATGGGATAGACAAGCTGAATTTCTTAGCTGTTTTGACTGCTTTCAGAGTCCTTATTCAGTGCTTCAAGCAACTGTTATCCTATTATAATTATATAGGTATCAACTCAACGAAGTTAGCATGAGGTCAACATCTAAAAATGGTTGCTTTAAAAAGAGAAATCACAGAATCAGGTTGAGGTTAAAGACATCAGGAGATCATGTAATCCAACTGCTTGAAGGAAGCTCTGAGATCAGACTGGGTTGTTCAGTGCTTTATGCAGTTGTATGAACACTTTCATGCATCTCATGATGCATGCATCTCAAGATGCAACCTCACTTGGGAATCTGTATTCAGAGATGGTTTGGGACTTTTGTTCTTTTTCTTTTTAAGATTAGATCACTTGTTCTGAAAGTTTCTGTATTCACTTGGAGCTTTCTTTTCAAGATGGGAAGATGAGACTTGTGGAAGATAAGATCTAGAGCTCAGTTTTGGAAAAATCTCATTCCATTTTTCAAAGGCAAAGTATTAAAGGAAAGCTTGGATTTGCCTTGAAAATATAAAAACCAGGTTGGGTAAAGCAAGCTGGCTAATCTTGGTGAGTTATGAAGATAGATGTGATGTGATCTTGCCTTCACGGGAGCCCATCAGTTAAAAATTAACTGGGTTTTCAGTTGCTTGGTTGATAAGACCAAGTATTTCAAATTGAAATTTGATAGCTGATTAGAGAGTGGTGTAAAATGTTAATTTTGTAATAAGTAGATATTTAATTTGTTACTGTACTCATAATGTTGAAATAACGGGTAGTCTTTATAATACTTAAGGTGGAGTTAAGATGACATAGAAATAGGTCGTCTCATATTTATGATATGGTTGTCAGCATTAATGCCCTGGAAACTTTTTACACCTTCTGTTTGCTTCTGATCTTCAGATCTAATTAATGTGTACTGCAGCAGTGTACTTCAGTGTATATACAGTTACTTGAAAAGTTTCATGTGGTGATAAGAAATGGGCTGTCTTATATGATGAAAGTGACTGTTAACTTTTGTTTCATAGTAGGCTGTAGGAATGTGGGAATGTTGGTACTGCTTCCCAAGAACGTATGTGTGGTTCAAATAGACTAGTACCTCTTCTAAGTTAATAGTTAACATATTCCGGGCAGGAGCATGGAAAAATGTCCTGTATTAGCATCTACCCACATGGAGGGTTTCTTCTTAAGCATTGTGAATGGTAGCTTAGTTCTGTATTTTGTAATATGACTACATGTTCTTTTCAAATGCATTTATAATGATGAAACCTGCAATTATGTTATTTAGTTCTCTGTGAAGTGATGCAGAATAGCAGGTGATGAATATGGAATTCCTTTACATTTTTAATTTGTTGCTCCTATTAATGAATTTCTTATGTTGCTGCTAATTATGAATTTCTTACTCTTTCTATTACTTTTTCATATATATCAGTATTTTGTTAATTTGGTTTTTTGCCTCTTTCCTTCTGGGAAGCAATTCAATATGTCTTTAAATACATTGTCTGAGGCATTTTATTTCTAGCTCCTCCCTTCCTTCCTAAATAGATAGGAACTGGTCTAGCCTCTTTTTAACTTATTTATTTTTGGTTTTTCATAAAGCCTCCTGTTGTTACAGGTTAACTGTTTTGAAAAATAAGAAAGGCATTCCAGTTTTCTTCTTTTTCTTGAGACTAGAGGTCAGTGGTCTCAATTGCATAAGATACAGGGTAAAGTGGAGTTTGACAATCTTAGCTTGCTTAAAGACTTTAAAAGTTGCATTGCTTATTGGAGATTCAAGCTGTGTGGAAGCTACCATGTGTGGAAGCTCTGCATATGCAGAGAAGAGATCATTCTCTTGTTTCAGAAGCTGCAAGAGGCTGGAGAAATCTACTGTAGGTTTTGTCTGGTTTTGAAACTGAGGTGTCCAATGCCCTGGAAAAAACAGTTCATTCTGCTGCTGCTTCCAGTAGTTTGCAGCTTCTGTTCTTCAACCGTGTAACGAGAGGGGTTTTGTGTCATTATTGAAAGGTGTATAAAATTTTCATAAGGTTGATTTGACAGGCTTGCTCTGGGTATTCTAGAAGAAATGTATTTTTCCATGGTTAAAAAGTATATGATTTTTTCCATTGTCAGTGAAGTGTTTATTGTCTTTGCTATCCTCTTTTTCTGGCACAGTGGGCTTTATTAACATTTGGTAGTATTTTTACTTTCTTGATTTATTCATTGTTCTCATAATATTATACCCCATCTGAACTGTTTTTTATTTGCTGCACGGTTGTTCTTTTTCTAGGGGTAATGATTGTGTCTACTGTGGTGGGCAAAAATTGCAATGCTTTTTCTAGAAAATAAATAATTTCTTTGCTTCATTTTTCACTGTAGTATCTTTGGCTCTTCTGTCTTATTAGTGCTTGGAGTTAGTCTGGGGACCCTGAACACCTTTTTCTGAATTCCTGCCTAAGGATGTAACTAGAGTTGTATTGATACTGCCTTTTTATGTATCCTTGTAGTTCAATTTCTCTCTTGCCTGTCATGAATTATCTTTTCCAATGTGTTGACTTCTAGTGGTGATTTGAAGCCATCTCATGAACTCTTCCTAAAAAGTGATGTTGAATAGCTCTTCCCCTATGACTAAATGTACTTACTTGATACAATAGCTTCCTTAACTGAAGACCTTATGCACTAACTTTCTAGAGTTTAATGTGTGGCTGGTTTTCATTGTTTAAAAATAAGTTGATGAAATGCAATTTAGAAATTCAGTTTCCTAGCATAGATTTTGACTTACCTTGTGCACTACAAAACCAAGTGGTGCTTTCATTCTTCTGTAATAGCTAGTCACTAGATTAATTAAGAAATCTCCAATACCAATAAAATAGGTTTGAATGTTGTGTTGTTTACTTCTTAGCCATGAGAACTGGAAGTCTCCCTAGTAATTTTTGTATAGGACAATGCAGTTTTAGTGGGTGGGTATTGGATGTGCTTTTCTGTACATTATAATGGAATATAAACTACTTTTTCAGAACTGGTATAGTTCAAATTAGTATGAAAGTTTACCTTTTGATAGTTCTTTTTGCTTAGTACTAATTCATTAAACATAGAAAAAGAAGAAGCCTTATTATGATATTTCTATGTGAAATCTGGGGAACGTGTATCACCTTTCAAATTCTGAAGTGTATTCCCAACTAAGCGAGATGAAAACTAGTATTCATGATCCAGGGAAAGTAAAGTCACTTTAATGGAAATAGTGTGATTTGGTGACTTCTGCAGTGTGGGAAGCAAATGTAATGAGTTATAAGCCAGTTTAGCCTGCTCTGTTAATTAACTCAAATGCTGTCAATTTATGGTAACAGTGCAATTTTCTTTTCAATATATTTTGAAAAATAAAATATAGCTATTTTTAAAAGGTAACATGGGCATGGGCTTTGTGCTTTCTCTGAAAGCAATTGGGATTGCTGTGAAAAAAAGATAAAGTATCTGTTGTGGTTTTTTTTTATTTCTGATTTTTATTACTTTTAATGGTGGTTATGCCACCCCTTCCTCTGAAGAGATAAAAACTTGTTCAAGATTCTTCATACGACAAACTGCATCTGCATCTCTGTCAATGAGACTAATTTGGATTGTAATTCATTCTTTAATTAACTTGAATTTAAATGAAACAGGATTTCAGAAGGTTTACTTTTTATCTCAATTATTGAGACACAGCTTCAAAATTATGCTTTAACCACACTGGCACAAGGCAAACACTGAAAAGCATGGTTAAACCTACTCTGCCAAATCAGATGTAGTTATTTTGCCTTTTCAGTTATCAAAATGCATTTAATTCTTAAAATTAATTTAAGGAATTTTTTCAAATCTTTGTGAATTTTTCCCCATTACTAGACTAAATGTGATGACTTGTATCACTAGAATAGTAGAGTTTCATCTCAAATCTGAGTCTCTTAGTTGGTAAAGGAGCTTATCACACTAGAAAGACTGACTTGCAACGTAGTGTAAATTTTGCATTGTTTCACTTCTTTGAAGTCCTTTAAAAGTTAGTGCTACCGTTGCGCATGTGTGTGTGCAGGTGCATATACAGCGTATGAAAGCTTAAAGCTGTATAAATGTATCTTTAGGGTTAATTCTAGTAAATAATTAATTCCCAAATAACTTTTGCCTGATCACTACAGCTGTGTTAGTTTACAATATGTCTTTTCTGCAGACACCAAAGATGCTAACAAGAAAGATTAAGCTTTGGGATATTAATGCCCATATAACCTGTCGTCTGTGCAATGGATACCTGATTGACGCTACTACTGTAACAGAATGCCTACATACTTGTAAGTAGAAGTATATTTAAATTAAAGAATTGGGTTTAGTTTTGGGGTGTTTTTCTTTTGCTTTGTTGTTGTTTTTTAAACTTGATTTGCAACATGTTTGAATGGTTTTTAGTTGAAATTAAAAAATCTATTATTCATCATTCAAAAATGCATGGTTTACTAGACACTGCTTGCTTTAAAAGATCACTTGCTTTTTTTAACAAAGCAAATGAAGAGTGTTGAAGGAATGTTGAATACCTAGTTCTCTTTTCTGTGACAGTTGACAAAGCGTATGTTCTCTACCTAGAGCCTGCCAAATGTCTCTTGCTCTCCTGTTCCTCTCAGAAAGCAGCCATAGACTATCAATGTGGAATAAGTATATTGTGTTGTACCCTAGAAATAAGCTTTTGTTCCAAAATATTGTGATGAGATAGTTGTTTGTTCTTATGTTACTTTGTGAATTTCTGCTTTCATATTGGCCACACTACCTTGACATTTTCTTCCAGTTTCTGCTTGGAACTGCACCATTTTCTTATCTTTTTCATTTTTCTCTAATTTCCTGTCCTTCAGACATTCAGAGACTGAAGGGCACACTTCCGTAGGAAATGTGGTTCTTGAGTCCTTTGAGAATCACTTAGAGGAGCAGGGCCAGTCCTTTGGAGGGACAGGGCCAACCTCTTGTAAAAAAGAATTAAGGGAAAACAACTTTTTTTTGTGCTGTTTCCTACTTGTATCTCTGCTGTGTCTTTAGTTTGTTGGAAGCAGACACGCCTATAAGTCAGTAGATAAAACCTTCATTAGTAGTTATTCAGTGTTAAGTCTTTCCTAGTTTACATCTGTTTCTTGATTAGAATTCTAGGTTAGCAGATATATTCATGTCTTCTCAAACTTTTACATTTGCAATTTGATTTTTAGTAGTGTTTATGTGTGAAAGCTCTCCTTGTATGTTTTGAAAGGGGAAGTCATATGTTTGTTATATTATGAAAGGTATTCTTTTGTGGGTTCATGAATACAAGGAAAGAACAACTGTATTTCTGGAACTAGATACACAAAAGAAAAAAGTCCAGAGGAATGAAACAAGTGAGTGAGGATTAACCTTGCCTGTTCCTTATCTGATGAAAGTTCTCTACATTTAAGTATACTATACAAGTAACCAGAATATGCCCAGCTCAGTTCAGGCTTACAATCAATGCCCAAGTATCTGCATAAATGGAGATTGGAGACTTTGGAAATGCCAGGTAGTGGAAAAACTTCTAATACTATTGTTTCAGACCCTAGAATGGTTCCCATAGCAGCTGTCCACTTCTCTTAGGACTTGCAGTTTCAGGCAAATTTATTAATCCCAACTTGACCTTATAGAAAAATAGTCAATCTGGAAGACTACTCCACCCTCCATAAGCTAGTTGCGTTTTTTTGGATGCTGTGCTTAGACAAATAAACCTAATAAGAACCTGGTCTGACTTGTGACAAGTTCAGTTTCGGAGGAGTTAGTGTATATCTAGTCCAAATTGGAAGATGTACTGAAATGGCATATGAAATGGCATATTTTTTTAGAAAGTATCATAGAATGATTTGGGTCGGAAGGGACCTTTAAAGGTCATCTAGTACAAATATTTCTGCAGTAAGCAGGGACATCTTCAAGTAGACCAGGTTGCTCAAAGGCCCATCCACCCTGACATTGAATGTTTCCAAAGATGGGGCATGTACCACCTTTCCAGGCAACCTGTGTTTTACCATCCTCAGCATAAAAAAAGTCTTCCTTATATCTAGCCTAAATCTACCCTCTTGCACTTTCAAACCATTATTCCTTGTCCTATTGCTACAGGCTGTAGTATTGAAAGGCCCCAATAAGGTTTCCTGAAAGCCTTCTCTTTTCCAGGCTGAATAACCACAAATCTCTCAACATGTTCTGTCGTGGTTTCATCTGAAATCACTGCAACCAGACTGATAGATGACCTTTTCCCCCTCCCAAATGAGGAGAGGAAGAGATAAGGAGATTCAGAAGTTTAGAATGAACTAAACTACTTTAATGAAGAATTAGTATTAAAATAAAAAAGAAGATAATAATGAAACATATATATACAAAACTGTATTAAGCTCCCAGAATGACAGTCCTGTCACCGGCAGGCACCTGGGAAGTCCCAGACTGGGCTCAGCAATGGATGGGAACTGGGTTCCAGTTCTGGAGTCAGGAACACACTGATCAAGATCAAAGGCAGATGAATAGGCACAGTCCTCTTCAGATGTCAGCCATCGCAGGAAAAGAGAGTTGACCCTTTGATCCCTCAGCTTTTATACTGAGCATGGGGCAGATGGGATGGAATACCCTAGTTGGTCAGGTTTGTGTGACCTGTCCTGTCCGTTCCTCCCCACAGGTGTGGTCCCTCTATGCTTTTCTGTTTCCAACCCTCTAAGAGGCAAATAGCAAAAATTTGCTGACCTTGGTTGTTATAGCAGTAAGTATAGGCAAGGGCCTCTCTGCATACCATTCCTTGGCACTTACCACAAGCATTGGCCTTATCATCCTGTGAACAAGCAGTATTTTCCACAATATGCTGCTAATTTCAGAGGGTTAGAGGAGGCCTAACTAAAATGAAAAATTACAGAATACAAAATTGGTTCGGTTTTACTTCATACTGGGACATATTCTTATAAGAGAGGTCATCCCTCATCATTTTTGTGGCCTTCCTCTGGACCTGTTTCAACACGTCTTTCTTGTACTGAGAACTACAAAAGTGAACACAGTATTCTGGGTGGGGTCTCACCAGATGAGAATAGAGGGGCAGAATCACCTCCCTCAACCTGCAGCTTTCTTTTGATGAAGCCCAGGATATGATTGGCCTTCTGGGCTATAAGCGCACATTGCTGGTTTTTTATCTACCAGTATCCCCAGGTCCTTCTTGGCAGGGCTGCTTTCAATCCTTTTATCCCACAGCCTTTACTAAGTTTTGGCCCAACCCAGGTGCAGTTAGCCTTCTGAGGTTCACGAGGTTCATACAAGCCCACTTCTTGAGTTTGTCTAGATCCCACTGAATGGCATCCTGTCCCTCAGTCATGTCATCTGCACCACTCAGCTTGATGTCATCTGCAAACTTGCAGATGATCCCATTGTCTACGTTGTTGATGAAGATACTGAACAGTACTGATCTCAGTATGGTTCCTTGAGGAAAAGCACTTGTCACTGATGTCCACATGGACTTTGAGCCATTGACCACTACCCTCTGGATGCAAGCATTCAGTCAATTCCTTGTCCACTGATTAGTCTACCATCAAATCCATACCTCTTCAGTTTAGAGAGAAGGATGGGGAGTGGAGGGGCAGTCCCATGTCAAAGGCCTTACAAAAGTCCAAACAGATAACATCTGTAGCTCTTCCCTTGTCCACTGATGTAGTCACTCCAGTAGAACACCATTAGGTTGGTCAGGTAGAACTTGCTCCTGGTGAAACCATGCTGGCTGTCTTGAATCACATCCCTGTCCTCTATGTGTCTCTGATGTTCCCAGGCACAGAGGCAAGGCTGACAGGTTGGTAGTTCTGAGAGTCCTCATTTCTACCCTTTCTAAAAATGGGTGCAGTGTTCCCTTTTCCAGTCATTGGGGTCTTTGCCTGAATGCCATGACTTTTCAAATATCATGGAGAGTGGCTTTCTAACTACATTGGGACTCTGCAATACATTTCGTCATGTCCCATAGACTTCTCTGTGTTCAGGTTCCTCAGCTGGTCACAAGACCGATCTTCTCTCAGGTCCCTGCTTGTATTATATCTACTCAAGAGGTGTGGAAAGAGAGGTTGTCAATGAAGATCGAGGCAAAAAAATAATTGAGTAGCTCATCCTTCTCCTCATCTGTTGTTATTAGTTTGCCAGTCATGTTTATTGGGAGCATATGCTTTCTTTAACTTTCCTTTTCTGGCTGACATGCCTGTAGAAGTCCTTCTATTACTCGGTTGGAATTTTGGTTCCAGCTGCCCCATGACTTTCCTGACCCCATCCCTACACAACTGAGAGGCTTCCCTATGCTCTTCCCAGGATACATGTCCCCACTTCTACTGTCACGTTCTGCTTTCATTGACTTGGTAAGATCGAGGTTTGATTTCACTTTTGCAGATGGATCTACTGTTCTGGTGCTCGACTGGAACAGACTGCTCTGTGAGATCTGTGCTTAGCATGCAAAGCTGTGAGGTTTGGTCTACCCCTACTGGCAACAATTTTGTCATACTAAATGTGTAAATACAGTGTAGAATGCAAACTTACCATGCTGCATATAATTGTACTGTCACATTGTCTGAGAGGTAGATGGCACTATAAGTACAGAAACTGTTTCATTTTATGTCATAAGAATGAGTGTATTAGTACCAAGACTTCATGAACTGATGATCTTTGGGAAAAAGCTGTTTTCCTCCCTCCTTTATTTTTAACTTGCATTTTTGAGTTGTAAATTCAAAGTGAGTCAGGATGTGATGTAGCAGTGTATATTATGAGTGCTGTTCCTGGAGGGGTGGGGTGTGGAAATGTAAATATTCTACTTTGAGACAGGATGGTGGTGTGTATGCATATGGAAACAGTTCAAAAAAACATACAGCTTTATAATGAATGACTACTTTATCAACTTCTGCCAGGACATTTTATAAATATTGGAGGTCTGTTCCCCAATAATATTTTTCCTATGGAAGTTTCACTGTAGTATACTGTGTAGTGAGAAATTTAGAATTAAAATAGCACATAGTTTGAAAGTTTTGTTTTGAAACTTTTCTGTTACTTTAAAAAGTATCCAACTTTGGAAATTTTTTTTTGTCTTAGATTCATTGCCACCCATACGCTTTACCTCTGTACGTGGCCATGGTTAAAGCAAAGAGGCTTAGTATCTTAATGGTTCCTGTAATATCATCTGTGCAAGCTCAATAGTGCAAGAAGTATGATGTTGACCTGGTAGAAATTCTGTAATTTCTACCTGTTCTAGTAAATTCCAAGTGTGATTGTGTGTCATATGTTTTATTAGGAAGACACTGGCTAGGTACAGATGCCTTAATTCTAGTGCATCAGTTTCCTGTATCAAGAACGTTAATGAAAGATATTGGAAACTGTATTCTGCCTGATCAGACATCATGCCTACAGGATGTAAAATACTAACTTTCTGTAAATTTTAATTAGGTGCATTTCTATGACTGTATAAAACCAAAGTTTTGTTTAATTATGCTTCTTTTATTTCTTTTTAATTATGAATGTCCTTGTTACTAGTCTGTAGAAGCTGCCTAGTGAAATATTTGGAGGAAAACAACACGTGTCCAACCTGTAGAATTGTTATACATCAGAGTCACCCATTACAGTATATTGGGTAAGTATGAAATCAGAAGTGCAACAAGCTTCACTCTAGACTGTTTCAGCCTCTTTAATATTGTACATGTTTTTCCTAAATTTTCTGACTTGCTTATCAGCATGTTAAACATTTAAAGGGAAGGTTGAAGGTTATTGAGGAGGTATGGGATCAAACTTTGCTATGAATCTCCAACTCCTTCATATCTGTTAGCTTCTTAAAAATATGCACTTTACTGTTTAATTTCTGTGTGAGTTTTAATGGGATTTAGTAATTTCTCATTTTCTATGCTTGGGTCATAAAAGTTACATAAATGAAACATTTGTAGAAATCATATTTTTATAAAATACTCAAAATAATTAGTTGAACATTTCAGTGTCTGATAGAGTAGCAAGAGAAAGAATTGTCGGTTTTATCGTTTAGTTAATATTTCAAATTTTTTTAGTTGATAAGAACAGGTAAGAATGTGGCAGAAAAAATTTTAGACCAGTAGCTTTAATCTCTAAAATGGAACAATCTTGTCCTTCAGTCCCCATGCAGGCTGCTCTCACTTTTTGTCTGAACATGAATGTAGTATTGTTCATCTGTTCCTTTTTTAATAAGTATTTTTTGGTTTTGTTTTGGTTTTTGTTTTCAGAAAAGACATTCCCTTTCTTTTCCTTCAATGCTTTCCTTTAATTCTACTGAACTGTAGCAGCTTTTGCTGATGAAAATCCATTGTCCCAGTGTGTTTGCACTGTTGCATATCAAATAGTGCTTTGCCTGCTTTTATAAGAGTTTGCTTTAATTGTAGCATTTTTCAATGTGCCTCTCTCAGTTTTATGACAACTTCTGAAGCAATGCTTGTAGAAAATGAGTCTGATTTCTCTTCACTTTTACTGAAAATTGTGAATGTTCTATATACACTTGCATTGCTCAAGGTGATCCTGATTCAGGAGCCTGAAATTAGTTAAGCCATCTCTGCATTTGAAGAATATTAGTTTACACCGATAATACGTTATACGATACACTGATAATATCGTCTATTGAGTGTATGCTTTGAAGGGACAAGTAGATGCCAGGAAAAAATGAATAAAAGACAAAGAATAAAAATTAATAGAATGGTTAGAGTTGGAAGGGACCTTAAAGATCATCTAGTCTCAATCCTCCTGCCACGGGCAGGGACATCTTCCACTAGACCGGGTTGCTCACAACTCCATCCAGCCTAATCTTGAACAATTCCAGCGATGGGGAATCTGTAACTATCCCTGGGAAACCTGTTCCAGTAAAGAATTTCTTTCTAATATCTAATCTAAATCTACCCTCTTTCAGTTTAAAACTGTTACCCCTCATTCTATCACTACACTCCCTGATACAGACTCCTTCCCCATCTTTCCTGTAGGCCCCCTAGTATAGTGGGGTAGGGCCTAGTATAGAGGCTGCTATAAGGCGTCCCCAGAACCTTCTCTCCTCAGGCTGAACAACCCCAGCTCTCTGAGCCTGTTCTCATTGGAGAGATGCTTTAGCCATCTGATCATCTTTGTGGCCCTCCTCTGGATTTGCTTCAGCAGGTCTATGTCCTTCTTATGTTGGGGTCCCTAGAGCTGGACACAGTATTCCAGGAGGGGTCTTGACAGAGTGGACTAGAGGGGCAGAATCACCTTCCTTGACCAGCTGGCCAGAAGGAGCCAGGAGACAGCATCAAATTAGGAGTAGCTGGAAAGGAGTTTGATATTTGTCTTTGGTCATTCAGTACAGGTCAAAGGAACTATTTTGCCTGAACTAGCTATAAAATACTGCCCCTTCAGCTTTTGCCGAGCCTACCTTTGTTTGTATACTTTTCTTAATAAATAATTGACAGTCAAGAATTTCACAACATGTCTTACAATGTATATTTGCACTCCTGTTCACATCTACCTTGAAAATAGATAAACCAAATGTGTCTCCTATTTCACATTTCTAAATGTTGTTAAATTCTCATTCTGTGATTCGTTTATGTTGAAATATATTTGGAGATGTTCCAGCAATCCATATGTGACACTTGAAAATCCCAGCCTGTGCAAATGGGATTGCTATTGGTTGAAATTACTTGAATTTAGAATTAAAGGTACTTTGATTGTTCTTCTAGTAGAACTTAAAAGATTGTAATGGTGATTGTAAATCGATTCGTTTGTCACCATTTCTGAACTTGTTCACTGGTCTCCACTGCTGTGAAGTGCTCATGCCAGGTGATTAGAAGCCCGAGACTACTCTTTTATTTGTCAGATTTGGTATTTGTTATTGCAAGCTCTCTTGGGGTCTGCTGACCTTGCAGCAGCTGAGACAGACATTTGAAAAGTTTCTGATTTTATTTATCAGTTGGAACTTAGGGGAATGATCTTGTTTCTTTCAGGCAATGACCTATGTTAGACTAAAATGGAATGTTTTCTAGATGAACTTCAAAATGTCCTGCTCCTCCAGTTGCAGTGGAATTATTACCTTTCTTGTTCTTGAACCATGCTACTTATACAGGTTTCTGAGCTAGATGCTGCTGGTCACAGTTAAAATACTGGCTTTTAAAAGCAAAGTAAAATTGTATTTTTGTGATCTTTTTCTGTGGACTGTTTTCTTGTGTTTTCGGAAATGCATAGTAAAGATAACTGAGTAATCTAGCCATCTGAGATATGAGTCTGCAGAGGCAAGAAACAGATTATCTTTGATTCTATTTTTTCTGTAAAAAACAATGAGTTTATCTCGAAGTTGTAAAAAACCTTTGACATTATTAGGATGTACTTGCTTTTATTCAGAAGGCCATGTTCTCCCCATGTCCAAGACTATTCTCCCTCAAACTTTCACTGGGTTTCTGTGTTAGCCTGTACTTTTTCATAATTTGTTTCATATATCTTGTTCTCTCTTGTCTGATATAAATACTGATTTGAGAATTTAAGTTGTTCTTAGGTAAATTTAGTGATTTTTACATGGATTTTACTGGAACTTTTTTAAGATAAATGTTTTGAATCAAGATGGTTAACTTAAACTTTTGATTTTTTTTTTTTTCTTCCTAGTCATGACAGAACAATGCAAGATATTGTTTACAAACTTGTGCCAGGCCTCCAAGAAGGTAAGTGGTGGTATCACCTTTTTTAGAAATAAATTTGTGCATACTTTTTAACACATTAAAAAAAAAGTTTCAGGTGATGCAAACACGGGGGCAGTGTAACTGAGGAAAAATACAATGGAAAACTGTATTCCTTCATTTGTGTGATTTCTAGTGATTATTTTAATTTCACACCTGTACTAGCAGCAATCGGGAGTGGTGGCCGTGGGAGGAAAGATAGGATATTTCTTTGAAAAGTATTATTATGTGAGGCAGAACAGTAGTTCAGCTTTTGAATGCTGGCACACTGTAACTCTCATTTGTTCTTTTTAAACTGTGTGCTTAAACCTGTTGTGCCAGCTCTGTATAATTCTCAGAAGTAGAATGTAATGAGCTTTTAGTTTCAGTGAGGTTTCTGCTACTGTGTGAGTCCTTTCTTAGCAGGTAATTTTCTATTTGTGTTTTCATAATCCTATTTGAGACTGGATCTGTTGAACTAAAGTACTTTATAGTAACTGCTCAGTAATTTTTTTGTCTTAATGTATGTTACAACTTCCATTTGAGTATTTTAATACATTTAAACTGCAAAACCAAGACATTCTCAAACATCAATGAGATTTAAATAGGTTGTTCAAAAAATATTTCTAGCATATTGAAAATCAGAACTATAAATAAAAATTCAAAAACAATGGTTTCACTGAAATGTTGTGGGAGGCATTCAAAGTAAGGTATAGTGTTTTAAATATTATCTCATTCTAATAGTACTGCTGTAGCTATATATAGATGACTGTGGTATTCTAACTCTGAAAAGTTAGATGAGGCATGACTTGATACGATAGCAGAGATGAAAGAGCAGTAAATATGGACTATACCACTATTTGTTGGCAAGCCTTTTTCACTTAAGAGGGAAGGGATTGGAATAACTTCGTAAATATTGCATTAGAACTTTATTACAGGGATTAATATTTACAATTTTAAACAGCGGAAATGAAAAAGCAAAGGGAATTTTATCACAAACTGGGCATGGAAGTTCCAGGGGACATCAAAGGGGAGACTTGTTCTACAAAACAGCACCTAGATTCCCATCGAAATGGTAAATGGTCCTTTATTTATTCTGTCTTGGGAGGGTGATGGCTAGTAAATTGATGAACAGACCTGTTGGAGGAATGTGCCTAGTTGGTTATATTACCATCACAATTGTTTTATAACAGTGCACACACGATACAGTCCAGAGTGTAGGATTGTTGCTTTGTCCCTTATTTGTGCACAGAACCTTTCTTTTTAGCCAGTTCAAGCATATTACTCTTGGCAAAGAGATCTCCAGAGTAGTGCCTATATGGGGACTCTATGAAGTTACCCAGCTTCTGGACTGCTAGCAGTTGAACTGAAGGTTGTTCTCTGTATGTATTCCTCTCTTTCATGTGTGAGGCTGTTGGCAGCTAGTGTTGCAGATAAGCACAATTTGGGAAAAGCAAAGTTCATTCTGTATTATAGTCCTTATCTGTGCTGTTTAAATCATATTAGCATTAGAAGCTGCCTGCTGAGTGTTATCCCATGTATCTGGTTTCTTATCCAAGGTGAAACTAAAGCAGATGAAAATTCAAACAAAGAAACATCTGAGGAAAAACAGGAAGAAGATAATGACTATCACCGAAGTGATGAACAGGTGAGCTCATAAGGCATGTTTTAATTTTACCTTGTATTTTACCTTTGTAAGCTAACAAGAAAAATAACTATTTCAAGCTACTTTGTCTGTCCTCCGATACAAAGAAGATGCTGTGTTGTCCAATGCTTGTGTGTAAGCAGGATTTTCATCTTTGGGTTTTGTCAGGAATGGAGAATATGTTATAGACATTTGCATTACATGAGTTTCCAAAGTATTCGTTTGCTTTCAAAATAAATTCAAATAATTTGTTCCCCCTTCTGAAGGTGTATATCTCATTGTTATACATTGAGCTGAATGTGTATGAATGATTGTGAATAAAACTTTTTATTCCTTTTCTAACTTACTATTTTTTTTATAACCTCTAATACTAAGATGATTTTAGTCCTATACCATAATAATAATATGAAGGCCAGTTCACCATTAAGTTCTGTGTTTAAAACATGTTTGAAAGTGAAATCTCCTTTTAGATAAACAAGCCATCCCTGTTATATGTGTCCAGAGTAAATGAATTTTCTTTTCAATTACAATGTAATGGAACTTTCAAAGGGATTGTACCTAGTACTAAATCCTCTTAGTGCATAAAGTAAATCATCACAAAGAGCTTAGACTAAGTAATGAATAGCTGGATGAGAAGGTAAGTGAGAATTGAAGCACAGAAATTAGAGAGACCTTTTGGAGGGTTAATGTTTAGAATTTTAAAAACGTGTTATGTCATTTATATCCATTCTTCTTAAATTCTCTTTTAAATGTGCGCTAAAATTCTGTTATAAACTGGATCTAGCTGTTGCATTAAAAGCAAGAAGTTATGTTACAATCAATCATTAAAAATTCATAATAATGTTCTTACTGTGTATCTTCTAGCTTTTGACATAGGGTTCTCTTGAGCTACTGGCAGCTGTGAGTTTGGACTGGATCAGCCTTATTCCAACAAAAACATTTTTTTCTTTATTTCTTTGTCAGTCTGTTTTGCTTGCAGTGGTGCTTGTCACTAAACTGACAAGATGTTAGAATTTTATTTTTTTTTCATAGGACTATGGGCATTTGAGTTTAAGGAATACTAGTACTGTACTTTTTAATTTTGTCGCATTAATAAAGACTGCATGTAAAATACATAGTGAGGACTGCAGAAAACCATTCCAGACAGCCCTAACTGCTTTCTTTTTCTTGAAGGTAAGCATCTGCTTGGAATGCAATAGCAGCAAATTGCGTGGATTGAAGCGGAAATGGATTCGCTGCTCAGCACAAGCAACAGTCTTGCATCTAAAGAAATTCATTGCCAAAAAACTTAACCTTTCTTCTTTTAATGAGGTAATATTTTAATTTTAAAAATGATTTTGCAGATATAAAAACCTTACAAAAGGTGTGGGATTGATGCTTTGCAAAGGAATGTTTTTTAGCCTGATATTATTTTCAGAGAACAGAATCATACACTGTTTCTTGTGTTATATGTTATACAGCTATTTTCTTGTCTTTTCTTGGGTCCATACAGGACTTGGCACTTAGTTTGCAATGCATCTTTTCATGTTGAAGTATAGTTGAGCTAAAAGCCTTGGTTACGAGCTTGCACCTGTGTTGAAATAGGATCTAGTAAGGTGCTTTGTTTGACAGTTTGTAGTCGGGTATACCACGCCCTTTCAGAGATTTCACACTCAGCGCAGGAGACAGGCAGTAACCAACACTACTGAAGCCCAGTTTAAGAGAAAGCACCACAAATATTTTCTTCCTTTATGTGCTCTCGGTGAAGCTCAGCCATTACGTTGCTGCCTACCATACAGAGAGTGTTACCAGATACCTACTTTTCCCTTCCTTTGCAAGGAATACTTGGAATCATGGGAAGAATTTATGATACACAAAGAAGGGCAATTCTTTGTACTTCTTCTAGTTCATATTGGAAATTAAGTGGTGAACTTATGAATGCAGTCTCTGTTTACCACTTTGGTGGGTCTTTATCACAGTCTCCAGACATCTCGATTGACTCTCAGCTTGACATCTTCCAATGCCACATTATGTCACCAATTCACTGAATGGCATCAAGACTTTTAATTCCAATTAAATCATCTGCTTTCCAGTCCAGTGTATCAACACCTTTCTGCTCAAACTTTTCAACAGCCAGTTTGCATCTGTATCACTTCCTAGCTTCTGTACACTTCAAATCAACACTCTGTCTTATGTTTGGAGAATGTCCCCAGACTCTACGAGTCTTCCTCAAACTCTGTATCTCCTGGCTTGTCCTAAGCTGGCTTGGAAGTGGTGGACTCCTGGCACTAGCCCAGCAGCGAGATAGCCACTGTTTGAAAGGGATTATTGTTGGACTCGATGATCTCAAAGGTCCCTTCCAACCACTAAGATACCGTGATTCTGTGATTTTTTTCTCTGTGTGTGTGTGTTTAATCTCTCCGTTCCACTGTGCCAATCTATGTTTTAACAACCTACTTGGCTTTTACCAAAAGAAAAAACTTTCAATTCCTTTGCTGTCCCACCTAATCTTCTCAAGAGTACATAAATTGTGGTGTAATCAGTACCAAGTACTGGGTGCCAGTACCAAGTAACAAGTACATAGTAGAAGGATTTAAACTTGCGGGCACTTAGTTGATTGCTATGGACTACTGCAAGTTTGAGTTACTGCCAAATAGATAACCCATGTAAGTGAACTTCATGTACGTTCAGGCCTTTTGGGTTGTGTGGTAAAATGTTTTTGGTATAAGCCGCCTTGGTGGAACTTAGCTGTTTACATGCATGTTCCCTCTTTTAGTTCATGTTCAGCTGTTAGTGCTCATATGATCCTCATGATTTTATGTTTTATCCTCGCTGTTTATAATACCGAGATCTTTCCACACTGAGGTAAGAAAGTAAAACACTATTGAGTGTTTGGGAAAAAAACCCATAAATATAGTATATGAGGGAGGTGGCAGACAAGTTTTGAAAAAAAAAAAGTATAATTGTAGCAGAAAGACACCTGGCTCAGGTTAAGTAAATAATTTTCATAGTATGCTAAGTAACATAGCTGTCTCAAACACTTGTGAATTCTGTCTCCTTGATCATTTTATTGAGCCTTTTAAAAAGCATGTAAAGCTGTCAGGAAAGGACCTTAATACTGCTTGGGAAGCTAAATGAAACAATTAAGTCCAGTTCATACAATATTGCCTAGATAGGCACAGGCATGCTCTTTCATCACTTTATGTTGATAAAAGACATTCTCTTTTCTTTTGTGGCACTATTTTGTCAGCAGAGCAACTGCAAGATGAGTGGTTCCAGTGTCTTCGGAGAAAAGAAATCTTGTTACGCATTTGTAGTGTTATTTTAAATATATTGTATCATATACTGTGTCTTAGTGCATTAACTCTCATCTTTGTTTTGTCAGCTGGACATATTATGCAATGAAGAGATTCTTGGCAAGGATCACACACTCAAGTTTGTAGTTGTTACTAGATGGAGATTTAAGGTATGACACTGTTTCCAAGTAAATCCTGAAGTAGCCAAATAAAATGTTTATAAAATTGGCATGATGTGGAACTATACTGCAGTAGTTGCAAACTCAATAAAAAGATACTTTGATAGATACCTAATACAACATCCTTAAACACCAAGTATTAATTGTGTTTCCAAAAAAATGAAGGAAAGGGGCATTAAGTATTAATTGCAAGGGAAAAGGGAACACTACATCAACTGTCAAATTAAATATAGCAAAGAAAGTGGAAGCCACAAGAAAATACTTTTAGCTATTTCAGGTAAAACTGGTTTTAATCCACGTAGGTGAGACATTGATCGTGATGTGGAAAAGGCAGAAATTTTCAACATTGTTCTCTTCTAAGCTCAAGAAAGCTGTTTTACTTCTGAAGGAGAGGGAGTAATTGCAATGTTTGCCTGCCTTAATTAAGGAATCTTGTACTGGCCTTTAGTAGGCATGAACAAGGCTGGTTAAAAGTGTTATACTGTATCTTTGACTTGGTTATTGTGGTTTCTTCAAACAACTTCCTTGAAACTCAATAGTAAACAATGGGGTGTTCATTCTGAGTATTACTGCATTAATAATGGCAGCTCAAGTGAAATGAGTGTAAGAATTAATTGCAATATTGAACACTTAGGGGGCAAGTCACAACTACAGAGTCAGTGTATTAGTATCTGGCAATATTTGAACTAGGAGTTAGTATTCATAATGGACAAGCAACACATTCCAAGCTCACAGTGTACACTGAGGTAGAACTGCTTGATGGCTTGGCTGCATACTCAAAAGAGGTGCAGGTGGGGCTAGGGAAGTGTTTTTCTGTGTATGCAGAAAAATAATTCACCTGCATAAGAGTCACAGAATAGAAGCCTATGGTCAATCTTTGAAATGCAAAGAGGTCATGAGTGGAATCCTGCTGGAATCTGTGTTTTATGATGTTCCTGGGGGACTGGGAAAGGGATTCGAGTAGTGCAGTAACAGTGCACTGCCAACATTGTGGTTATTTAGGATAGTGAAGACAGATTGATGACAAAGGATTGAAGCCAGCCTTTACAGTCTGAATGACAGGTGATTAATAAACATCTTAAGTTCAATGTAGGTAAATATAGAAGGATACAATGAAAATGTTATGGATTTTTATGGGGGGGGGGGGGAAGTGGAGAAACAAAGAGAACCAAACAAGAGCTTAAAATTTATGTCATCTGTACAAGTGTACTGTTCACCTTCGTCATCAAAATCTACCCAATTGTGAGTCATATGGAAAAGGGAAATGTAGACTGCTCAAGTGAAAGAGGCAGGGTCTGTAAAATGAAACTAGGAGGTGGGAGGTCCAGAAAAAAGAGTAAGCAGTTCTTTACAGGAGACACATAACTCCTTGGTGCAGGATGTTATGCATGTTAGAAGTTTTAGCTATTCATTAAAAAGCAATTGATACAGTTACAGAAGAGACATCAAGTGAGAACTGTTAAATATGCTGCTTTCTTGACATCTCCATTTCTCCCTTACTGGGAATGAGTTTCCAAGTGAAACAGATCCGGTAGAACTGATCTTAAGATGATAAGCTCATGAGACAGCAGGGGACAAAAGACAGTATTTTTTGCCTCTTGCTTGAGTTCCACAGATGAAATTGCATCTTGTCTTTCCCTTGGTGAAATTTTGACAGGTCAGATAGCTACCCTGATAGTTCATTTTATGCTTTAGTTTATGCAACAAAACTTTTGCCTACTGAACAGTTTAGTTCTGGTTTTATTTCTTTAACTTACCTGACGTTTCTCTCTTGCAGAAAGCACCTCTACTGCTACATTACAGACCCAAAATGGACTTGCTGTAGGAGAACTTTAGTGTCCTTCTGGACAGTTTTTTGCAGAGACTATCATCTGGCACCTTCTCAGTGCATCACTAGTTACATGACACAAACCAGCCGAATAATTTTGGAAGACTGTAGGGCTTTCATAGCGGACTGTCCTTCTGAATATTTCTCCTAGGGATGTGCTGCCTAGATTTGTGGACAGAAAATATTTATACCTTTTTTGTATGGAAGAAAGAAGTCACAACTCAACAAGACACTACCAGCACTAAGTTTACAGATACTGAAAACACTTCACAGTTCCATGTATCTCAGCCTGATTTATCTATTACAGTTACACAGAAATAAGTTTGAATATTGTGGGGTGATTTAAAAATGTTACTTTTGACACCAAGTTGCATTTAGTTACTTCTCACATTCTGAATCTTTAAAATCTATATTTTTGCAAAGCATTACTGTCTTATATAGTATGCCTGATTGCATTGGCTTTATTCAAGTTATTCTGTAGAGCATTGAACATAACTAATGATATAGTGACTGGCGATAATTTATTATGCTGCATTGAAAACTTCTGAAAATCTGGGAAACCAATAAGTTTGTCGTTTTTGTCCAGTTACTGCTCTCCCTCCCTTTGTGTTTTAGTAAAGTTTTGCTACTCCTCGATGCATGTTGATTTGGTAAGATTAATAGAAATTATTTAATTTGATTTTAATGTGCCCTGATATTGTGCTGTGGCATAAATTACACCTCATAAAGGCAAATACTCAAAAGTGCTAGATTTGTAAACTTCTTAAAAAATAAACATTTCTTAAGTAGTTGTGGCTTGCAGAAATCAGTTTTTAATTTAGAGAGAATTTGTTCTCACTAGCTATTGAAACACTGTCTCTTGGGCAACTTTGGGTGACAGTTTGGCACAGTTTTAATTTCTCTGATTAAATATTCCTCAGATCATTATGTGTAGCTTTGTATCTTCTTTACCCATTTTTTTTCGTTTGAAACCGTAACATTTTCTTTAGCGCAATTCCTGGATGTCTTAGGGGAGGAGGCAGAGGGGGATATCAGACAAGATTATTTTAGCACCTTCTGGCCTTAACTGATAATTTTGCTTGCATCAGCCCTAATGGATGCAAGGTAATACGCATGCATGCATGTATGTATGTATGTGTGCATACATCTATACACACATACAACTATATATGTTACTGAATGCACCATCACTAGCACTTAGCAGGGTTCACTGCACTTTTTGTAGGTTTTTTGAAAAAGTTGGCTTTTTAAGAACACTAGTTGAAAGTGATTTCTGCAAGCTGTATACAGTAGAGCATATATAGTATGGCTGTGAGAGTATTTGTCTGGCATAGGTGTCAAGTCATTGGAAACAGGTCATGCCATATTACTGGCAGCTGGAAGTAGTTAACCTTCTAATTTTTGGAAGTTTTCCAGTTGGATGAAAATGCTAGTTGCTCATCCTGTTATTAAACTCTATTATTTTTTTATAAATTGTCTTTGTGTAAGAGAAAAGGTTTGTGTGTAAATGCCCTGCTTTGCCTAGCTATGCTCCTTCCCCACTTCGTCTAGGAAGTATTACTTGTTACTCAGTAACAGGAAGTTGATACTGCAAGAGGTTTCTCCAAACATTTTAAATCCTCTTCCTCTTCTTGAGTTTTCAAAGCACCACATTCCTCAGCATATGTCCCATTATTTCCTTTGGAGTCATCAGTCCTCTGTTCTCAGCTCTGCTACTGCAGAAGGGATGCTCCAACTTGTGTTTACCTTTAAAAAGAGGGTCCAGTCACAGGCGTGAATGGCAAAGAAATCAAAAAGTATGTGAGCAGAAAATGAAAGGGAGCCTGTTGAACTGTGGAGGTGGAAAGGAGAGCTATACAAAGCCCCAAAAATGCTGCTGTCCTTGCAGATAAGGTTATAGGATAACTGCATTTGAATGTTTGGGTAAGGCAGAACTCCAGATCTGGGCTGGGTGGCTGGGTTTGTGTGGGAGATGTGTGCATACATTTGAGCAATGGAACCAAACTTGGCTCTGGTTTTGTCATGCTGTTTGTGAACTCAGATGCATTTATTTTAGTTTTTTTCTGTCTTTAAAATTACTTGAACTGGCAGAAGAGAACAAATGAGATGATGAGTCTGCCATTTTTATAATCTTTTCATGAAACAGTGAATACAGGTGTTACGGATGTGTACACACAAACTGATCTCCTTTCTAGAGCTCCTTATGTGGTTGTTACTGTCCTAGTGTAAATAAGGGATTGCCTCTAACCACTGAGGCACTGAGAATATGAATAGGGCTGCAAGTGTCCACCCTCTGTGCACTGAGTACACAGACACTGGCTGTAGCGGATGTACACATAAAATTAAAGTTGCCAGACAGCAATCTGATTAATCACCTTGATCAGTGTACACATATACATAAAAACAAAATATGTATATATATGTGAGATCTGTCTACCTCAGTGTGTGTACTGCAGAAACTTTTTGTACGACTAGATATTGATGCAATGCGTTAAAGGACATTGGGATATTAGTACTTTCCTCTGTACTTGTGCAACTGAGAAATGAGTTATGAACATGCAAATTCAGAAGCCTTTCAAATCTATCTCTTGCTGTATCAAGAGTACAGAACATATATTTATAAGTTTATAACCATCTTTAGGATCACTTGAATTTGTTATGGTGCTATCAATATATTGAAAACTTTGTCTATACCTATATGGATACATAAAATCAAGACAGTATTAATATTTACAGCTGGAGTTTTTGCTCATAACTGTATGTATCTGGTTTTGCAATGTGCTTAATCTGATAAAACCTCACTAGTAAAAAGAAAAAAATTCTCAACCAAATACAAAACCACCAAGTTATTTTTCTAAACAACATGTAGAACATATTTGCTACAGAAACTCTTTCCCTCAGGAGGGATGTGACTGTGTCTGGCCCATATTTTTATTTCCTTTAGCCTTACTAAAAGACTACAATGCAATTGAATTGAGCTGAGAGGCTGGTTTCTTTGGAGTCAGCACCTCATTTCAATTCTGTGAAGCTTAAGAGACAGTTAATTTATATCAAGATTATATTGGTTGGACTAGAAGTTGGACTCAGCATAGATATCTCTTGGTTCTAGTGAGATCATGTTAGTTTGGCTTTCATGAAGATGCCGTTACTGTGAAGTAGTTTTCACAATTACTTAAGCTGGTAAATAACTGCAGTGAAGAATTATCTTGTTATCCTTATTATCCTCAGCAACAGTGAGATTGATGAATCACCCAGGCTCAGAGTTTCATTAAATATAGTTTCATTAAAAATAGATAATTCAGATAGAATATATAATATTGAATTTAAATAAGATTTGGGGTTTTAAATTTTAACTTTATAAAATTATTTATTCTATTTTAAGCCTTCTGTCTTATTTTACCATCGAAGTATTTTTGGTTTCAGTGGTCCAGCTTTATTTACGGGCATATAAAATGAAATTGTAAGATATTTTACAAGCTTCTTCCTTTCACATTGAGTTTGAGTAGCTTTTATTTTTATGTTTTTGTTTTGTATGGATAAAGAGCATTACTTATGCTTTTGTGCAATAGGTTTAAAACATGCATTTATTAGGCATATTTTTAAATTGTAAATGTAGTGTCTACGTACCGTTAAATTTAAAAGGAATCTAGATGGCTTTTCTCACTTGTTCAAATGGGTGTTTATTTGGGGCTATTATTTGGGGGGATTGTTTTTTGATTTGTTCTTTTTTTTTTAAATTTTAAGAGTGAAGAGTGGGATTAAAATCTGTGTACAATAACTATCTGTCAGCAATATTTTAAAATAAATGATCTTGCAAGAAACCTTAATGTGAATTATGGAAACAATGGGCAAGACTTGCACCCTATCTGAACTTCTTTTGTACCATTGTTATGTCTGGTATATTTGTGTACCATCAAACCTGGGAATATTTATTTTTAATGGCTGTGCAATAGTGTACACAACACTATCACCTCTGGGGATATGAGACTGTGACAAACATCAGACTATGATGGTGCTATTTTTTTTTTCCAATAGGCTATGAGCCTTTGAAAGCTTACCTGGCCCTTACTGTCTTTATAACTACATAGCCCTAGGAGATTCATGGAAATTTTTTTCTACTGGATGATAAATATAACCAAACAACTAGCCTATTTTACAGCATTATGCATCTTACCATTGAGCTAAATATAATAGGAAAAAGCCAACCAGTCTGTACATCAGTGAGGTGAATCTTAGTAAGTATTTTAAAAGGATTTTGTACAGAAGGCTTGACTGTACAGAAAAATCGAGTTTCTGTATTTCCTCAGGTAATTACTTCAGTTTGGATGTTTCACTGGAAATGTTAATGCAACCTACACTTCAGTCTGTCTAAAGTTGTTAACAGGGAAAAAACTTGTCCCATACACTAGAATCTCTACATAAGATGCTATTAACTAATATTTTGAGATCTGTTGTTGAAATAAGAAGTTGCAGAGAATACAGTGTTAAGGAGCATGTAACCTGCTTTGATCTCTGCTTTATACAAAACTTGCAATCAGTACAAATGCTTTCTAGGAACTTGTGTCTTGCAGCAAGTCAACAGTAATGTTTTACTGTGGAGGTATGGTTTGTTTAAATACAAATTAAAGCTCTAGTCTGGTATTTGATCCATGTTTGATCATCCTTAGGGCTTCTTGGAAATCTTTCAAAGCCCGAATGACCTGTCTGGATCCTAGTGGTAGGTAGGAACTAAATGTCCAATCCTATAAACACTATAAACAATAAACTGAACTTTACTAATACCCTGGAAACACACAAAAACCAGTGGGATTATTCACATTAAAGGTTAGGTGTGGCTGAAAGAAGGAGCCCTGATTTTTGAACACTGATACTCCATTTTTTTTATTTTTATTTGACAGTCAAAGCATTGGTTTAATGGAATCTTGAAATCAAATTACTATCTGGACAAAAAGAGAGTTTGTTCTTTCTACAAGATTATTTTACAGTTAAGGGACAATAAGTCAGTGCAACCGCTAAGCCTTTATCTTCATATGTGGCATAATAAAGATTCTGGAACTGTCACAGTGTAAACCCATATTTTTTGGCTTAGCTTCATTTGAAAGTTTACAATTTCTTATGCTTTGTGTTTCTGTGTGATTTTTGTACTATTGGTGGCTAGTTTTGTCTGAATAAGCCTTTTGGGATTATTGCTTAATGTTTTGATTTTATGATAGTGAAGCTTGTATCCAGTGTTTTGCCAATTAATATTATATGCTTGTTAATAAAAGCAGAGAAACTAACTGAAATACTGTCAGGCTGAAAGTTATTGTACCATTTCCCCCCAACAACAAAAGGAACTAGCTGCCATAATACCATAGTGCTGAACAAACACAGCAAGATTGAAACAGTCTTGGTGTGGCATTGCACTGGCATAACCAATCTTCTACTAAAAACACAAGCATGGCCCAAAGTATGACTCCACCACACAGAAAGGCCACTGACGTGCTCGCCAAGCCACTTTCCATCATTTACATGAAGTCATGGCTAACTGGGGAGGTCCCAAGGGACTGGAGGGTGGCAAATGTAACACCCATCTACAAGAAAAGCAAAAAAGAGGATCCAGGAAACTATATAGACCTGTCAGTCTGACCTCAATACCAGGGAAAGTCATGGAACAGGTCATCTTGCGTGCCATCACAAGTAACATAATGAACAACCAGGGGATCAGGCTTAGTCAGCGTGGCTTTATGAAAGGCAGGTAATGCCTGACGAACCTGATCTCTTTCTATGACAAGATGACCCGATTATTGGATGAGGGAAAAGCTGTGGATATTGTATACCTGGACTTTCAAAAAGCATTTGATACTGTCCCCCATAGAATTCTTGTGAAAAAACTGGCTGCACACAGCCTGAATGAGCATACGATCCGCTGGATCAAGCACTGGCTGGCTGGAAGGTCCCAAAGAGTGATGTTCAATGGATTTAAGTCCATCTGGTGACCGGTCACAAGTGGTGTGCCTCAGGGCTCAGCGTTGGGACTATTTCGGTTTAACGTCTTTATTGACTATCTTGATAAGGACAAATGAGACCAGGTTAAGCAGGAATGTAGATTCACATGAGGATACGGAAGCTCTACAGAGAGACTTAGATAGACTGGATCATTGGGCCAACATTAATGGTATGAGTTTCAACAAGGCCAAGTGCCAGGTCCTACACTTGGGCCACAATAACCCCATGCACTGCTACAAGCTTGGGGAAGTGTGGCTGGAGCTGCCTTGCAGAAATTCTAATTGACAAGTGGCTAAATATGAGCCGGCAGTGTGCCCAGGTGGCCAAGAAAGCCGATGGCATCCTGGCTTGTATTAGAAATAGTGTGGTCAGCAGAAGTAAGGAGGTGATTGTCCCACTATACACCTCTCCAGGTGAGGCCACACCTGGAGTATTGTGTCCAGTTTTGGGTACCTCAATACAAGAGAGATATTGGGTTCTGGAGCGAGTGCAGAGGAGGGCAATGAAGCTGGTGAAGGACCTGGAGCATAAATCTTAGGAAGAGCGACAGAGGGAGCTAGAACTCTTTAGTTTGAGGAAGAGGAGGCTGAGGGGAGACCTCATCACTCTCTACAACTACTGTAAAGGACACTGTAGAGGTTGGTGATGGTCTCTTCTCACAAGTAATTAGTAATAGAACGAGAGGGAATGGCTTGAACCTCCAACAGGGTAGGTTTAGACTGAACATAAGGAAAGAATTTTTCACAGAAAGCATGCTCAGGCATTGGAATAGGCTGCCTAGGGAGGTGGTTGAGTCCATGGATATGTTTAAGAGTTATTTAGATACAGTGTTGGGGCGAAATTTGTAGAATAGGGTTGATGGCTGGACTCAATGATTCCAAGAGTCTTATCCAACATAAATGATTCTATGATAGTACCAATGTATAATTGTTCTGAGGAAATTAGGCATTTGACACTTACTAGCTTCATTTAAATACCAGTATGAGAGACTTGATGCAGAAAAGTACCTTTGCCTGCATATAGTCACTTAAAAGTGAATAAATGTTGGGACTAGTTGAGCAAGCATTACATATTGTAAATCCTCTAGGTTCTCATTATTAGCGGTTCTAACATTTCCCTGAACTTTGTACTACTGGTTGCTTCCATCAGTCCATGAACTAACAAGTGATGGGCCTGGCTTAGCCTGCTTCTTTCCTTCCTGCATTGTCAACAACTATTATAGGAGTCAAGAGAAGATGTGCTTGAGCAGAGGGGTTCTGTTCCACGGGAGTGTGGTTACAGTTTTTCTGACCTCTGTAAATGCTAGAGTAGTTAAGAGATGACAGAAGCTTTCTTCTCCTGTGCAAGCAGAAGTACATAGTCAGTGCTGCACACAATTTGTGGTTTCTTTAATTGGCATGTATATCATGAAGAAAAATGCTCAGGTTTGCAGTAGGAATGACTTAGATGTATATCTCGTTTCAGGAATGATTAAAGCACCGCCATTACCATGTGTTGTGAATGTGACCTTTAAAATGGTTGTGGCAAAAATTGTTTTATAAGTCTATGTTTTGTATTGTCCTGTGTAAAATATATTTGTAGAAGTTCAGACTGTTCTTTGGCTTTGATTTGGACAGAAAAAATAACCTCTTCAATTTTTTATTCTGTATTACCATTATTTTGTGTCATATTAGCTAGCCATGAGAGCATAAACCTGCCCTGCAGCTAATAGCAGCCAACTGCATTTTTTTCCCTAGAGATAATTCAGCATGAGAAGGCTCTTAACTGGTATTTTTGCTTTATATATAACTGATATTTTCTTATGCCACTGATTGAATATCCTGCTACAAAAATCAGTACTTACAAATGTACTTGTACGACTTAACTACTTACTCTTTTGTTGCAATAGCTTCCTTGGGGTTCCACTGAGGTTGGAGCAGTCAGAAAAAGTAATCTGTATTAATTGAGTATGTAAGCTTAAGACAGATAAATACAGCTGTTCAAACCCTGCTGTAGACATTGTCAGAATTAATTTGATCTCAACTCAGTTAAGCTTAATTCAGTACCACATCTGAATTGCACCTTTATGTAAAGAGTTTCTGCATGTCTTTAAATTCCAGTATCAACCTTCTTTACCTTTTTCTTTTCTTGATTTTTTTTTTCCAAGCTTCCTTTTGATTAGCTTTTCTGTGAGAAAATCAAGCACTGAATTTCTCCTTTTTATCCTTAGTGGAGAAAAAATGCTTATGGGAGTATTCGGAGAGATTCAGTAGTAAGAGTACCAACTTCTATGGCTGTGACAGAGAAACCAGAGACTTTCCTGGCACATGTGCCAGCTGTCATGCAATGCCTGGTTAGAGCAGTGTTAGGCATTCAAGTGTATGTCTTTGCTTCAGCCACTGCCTGGCTTCTAGGCAAAGAGATCCCTGATCACACTGGAGTACAACCTGCAGGCTTTTGCAGCCAAGCAGCAGCCCCACTCAATTTCCCCAAGGGCAGTGGGGAATAAGCCTCTGGCTGCTAAACAAATGCTGAATTGAAGAGGTTATTTTTTTTGTCCAAATCTAACTGAACAGTCCACAGTTAAGAGTGGACTGTTTGTATTATGTGGCAGGAGGTAGAATTGTCATTTATGGAGCACTCAAACTATTAGCTGCTTTTATGATATACCTCCTCCTGGGTTTCATTCCAGGGCTGTACCTTCTAATACTCTCAAAAGCGAATTTTCTTGAGCTAATGGTGGGTTCAGTGGAACACATCCCAGTCCAGGGAATTCCACAAAACTGGTCTCAGTTTAATGTGGTTTGATGTCTTCCCTTCAGCTTGGTCAGCCTTGCATTAGTAAAATTTTCTAAAATTTCCATCATCTAGCCATGCTCTTGTGCAGTCTATGAGCACGAAGGTACTTCAATGGATTTGGCTCACTGGTTACAGTATTGGACAGAATGAATGAGACTGAGGACAGAACAAGCAAAGCTCTCATGATCTGTTACTTGGAAGTAAGCTTGGAGGTAGTAACGTGAAGGTGAGCATTTCCAGCTCTGCAATAGAAACTAATTGTGGGTCTAAGTCAGATTAGTACTGGAGCTCTGGATCATTTTTGAGCTTTCATGGGCTTTCTGGAGCATAACCTGAAGCTGAAAGATATGCATTCTTTGCAGAAAGGATGTCCTTTCGCTGCTTTGTACCTGAGGGAACCAGCAGTGTCTGCAGAATGCTACATGCTGACAAAATGAAGTCTTTCAAGGGTACATCAAATGGTTGGGTTGGTTATAAACAGAACTAGAGGAAGTTGCATGAAAGTCACATAAACCACTTCTAAAAATCTCTTCAGGGAGGTATTTTTAATACCCACCCACTGCAGTTTCATTACCACCATCTATCTTACATTTGGAGAAAGACAGAGATTATGTTCTCCAAATATTTGTATGACTTTAAGAAGCAATGCATGTAAGTGATTAAATATTCCCTGTGTCCCTTTATGTTCAAATATTTCTTTTTTAAGTCTGCAGCTGACCATTGCCTGTTTTAGAGAGACATTGGAGGACTGATGGATTCTGTGAGATTTCACATCTAATATATAAGGTAAATTAGCTGTTGGCCCCAGGAAACATTCAATTTAGATGTATACAAATGCACTTAGCTATGGGAAGCCAGCAGCAATTCTTGGGTATTTCATAGTTCTGAATTTTATTTAACTTTATAGAGGAATATTTGAAGTGATGAGAAGATACTAGAAGGGAGTAAAATTCAGGAGGCTAATCTAGTAATACATTAGCTTTGTAATGGATAGATTCTCCCATCTGTCCTGGGGAGCTAGCTGGGGACATTTGAAGCATGCTGTAGCCTGGTGGTTGTTAAGCAAATTTATTCAGGAAAAGTAAATGGAGGATTTGCGACTGGTTGGGGTACCCTCAAAACAGTTTCTGAACTTTTCTTGGGATATGAACAAACTTTGAAAGGAGAATATCGTACTTTCTCCTGGTTCAAGCACCTTCACTTCCAGATCTAGGACTTTAGCCCATTATAGTAGTGCATGATGGGTTCCTGGACCAATTCCTGACAAGTCTAGTCCAAATCCCAGTTTTTCTTACAGACCAGTGATTGCAGAAGTGCACTGACTCAACTAAACCAGGAAGTGGCACTGTTTGAAAGCAATGACGAGTCAGTCAGTCTGCGGTGAAGACCCTATAAATGCAAATTCACAGACTGATAATCTGTTGGGACAGTGGGATGAAGCATATGTCCTAACCGCCAAGGCTGCAAGTTACCTTCCAATTGTCACTACATGAACTCTGAACCAGAATGCTCTGAGGGAGTTGTGTGTGTGACTTCCATTCAAGCTTTCACAAAGTCATGGCAGAAAGAATGAATCACTGTTCATAGCTGCTTCTTGCCCTTCACAACATTTCCCAAAGCACAGATAATTCAGAAGGTTCCTTCCTGAAATGTCTTTGACAGGCTTTTCCTGTTTCAGAACTTACAGGGCAGAGATGGCATGTGAACAGCCCGGGTTTTTACCATAAGACTTCAGATCTTCTGGAAAGCCTGTTCAACTTTACCAAAAAAAAAAAATCATAACTGTCAGAAATGCTTATGAGGGACTGACACCTGCAAAATTAAAGATGTGTCTCAATTTTTGCACTGTGATCTGGTGGCGATATCCGGTACTACTAAATGTGAGATGCAAAATGGCACTTCCAAATCTGCAAAGCATCAGATATTGACTTAGATTCTCTCTGAGAGGAACAGAGGAGATTCTGCTTCAGCCTCAGGCAATGTTTATTTCACAGCTTCTCCTATTGCCAGTGAGATGAGACTTGGCATTCCCCAAAGTGATCAAATACCAAACAGTCATCTCCATGTCAACTCTTACCACTATTTGATTTCTCCCTGTTTGATCTCTCCCTATAGCTTGATGGTAACCAGCCAAGACATGCCTGCTAGAGGGAAGGCACCAATAGGTTGGCCATAGCAGAGCTCTGGAAGTCACTTGCTGTATTTCTTTGTGTTTCTGACACCACTTAGAGCAGCGCTTTTCAGTTTCCTAAAGAAGGAATTGTCATTTTTTTTTCTTTCCTCCCTTTGCATTATCTTTTAGACAACTATGCTCTGGGCAATGCTGTTCTTTGATAAGGCTACTTTAGTTTTTCAGCAGAAAACAGGCCTTTGACTTGAGTGTCTGTGCAGTTGCCCAGCAGCTTGGCACTATCAGCAGCCAATGTCACCTTGCGGGGAGCTCCAGGGCCTTGCCAGCAGGCAGGTTCTGCTGGTGGAAGGGTGAGTAAAATTCCTCCTCTGTCATTACAGATTTGCAAATTTGTCATTCCATGCAGATAACTTGGGAGGTTTGTATGTGCACTGGCATTGGTGCATTGATTTCTCTTGTGTCCCTGTGCATGCTGGTTAGTCTTGGTTCTAGGCCATTTCATTCATTCATATCTGCTGTAGTATTGTCATGGGTTAATTGACCAAAAATATTGTATTAGATTTCTTCTAGAAAGGCAGCTGAAACTGATAAGTTTCCACCCAAACAGCTTATAAATTAAGACAAAGCAAATGATTTTACCATTTCTGGTTAATATATCAAGTCTTCAAAAAATGATCCTTCTCTTTTGGATCATGTTTTTATTAAATAAACCACCTTTTGTTTAGCAAAAAGGCTGTGCAAAAAAGAAGGTTAATAATTTAGCTTTTAGTTATTAGCTTAGGTTTTAGTTATTTCAAAGATTTCAGTCTTTCTTGCTGTCTATCACTCCCTTGGAGTTCTCATAAAAATCCTCATCTCCTCTCGGGACAGTAGCTTATTTACTTACATATATGTATAACGGTAGGGCAGTGACTGAAGCTTAACTTTTCACTTTTGTACAACCTGCTTTGGGTGACACATATTTCAGCTCATATGGCATTTATGACTTCGGATCCTGACAACGTGACTATACAGGAATTACCTTTACCACTACATATTTTAATGGGGAAATCCTGCAGTTCTCCTCAGGGCTGGAACACGACCGCTTGCTCACAAGGGTCCTCCTTCTCCATCTGCGTTATCTCCCCTGCCCTAAGCAACCGCACTTGTGTCGCCGTCAAACCCACCTTCGACAAAATCGCGGTGCTTGCTTGGGACTTTAACGCCCCTCACCAGTCCCCTCCACACCCAGGAGATGGAAGCGAAGGAGACGTTCAGGAGAACACCCTGTCCCGGCTGGCCGTCCGTCCGCCCCCGACCTTGCCGCGGGAGGGCCGGCTGCGCCCATCCGCCTCTACGAGTAGGCGGCGGTGTCGCCCTCTCTCGCCGCCCGGGGGCGCTCGCGAGCTGCCCGGTGAGCATGGCCTCGGCGGGAGACAGCGACACCCGGCGGCGGATCAGCGGCCCGTGCTGTAAGCCCGGAGTTCTCCCGTCGGAGGGAGGGCTTTGCCGCCGCGCTTCTATGAGGGGCAGGAAAAGCTGCCTTCGGCTGCCCATGATTTATACTGAGCGCTTGTCCAGCTGGCTAAATTGCCCCAAAATGCATTAGAGAAACTACTTCAGCATCGATCAATGGTTTAATTCCTCTCTTCAATGCCATTACTTAATTTTGCCAGATCATAACGTCTGCAAAGTCAAAGTCAAACTGCAGTAATGCAATTTGGATGGGTAATAATATGAATAATAATAAAAAACTCCCACTCTTACAAATATTCACAAAATGTCCGTTTGGTGTAATGCTATGCAATATACTAAAAAAATCTGTTAATTCAATGCAGAATAAAATTTCTTAATCTAGATTTTATTTATATTCCTGGAAACTTCTTGTGTATTTACCTTTTTTGAGAGCGCAGTGCTTGTGTCATTGCTTTATTAAGAGGATGCTGACAGGTCCATTATGCAGAGAATGTCACTGCACACTTACCAGCTATCTTCTTTAGTGTAACTCCTTTATACCTTCGCTTTCCTTACTCTGTTTAGGATGCTGGGTCAAAAAACTGAATTACAGTTGCCCCAGGAGAACCAGAGTCTACCTTGAAATTCATGCTAAAAGAGTTTTATGCAAACGGTCTGACAAGTGCCTTCTTTTTTAATTAAACTTTTTACCCTACTGAGACCAAGGAAGTTTTGCAGATTATTTTGTATAGGGTACAGTACCAGTACCACTACATATTATAATTTTCTTTTTCTTATTTCTCTATGATTTGTTACTGTTATATGCCTTGGGAAAATTGAGTATCAGAATAGGTAATTTTTAATCTACTGCCAAACTCTAGAAAATGAATGGAAATACCTGTTTTTCACAAAAAGTTACACTGGATTTTGAACTGAAACATATAGTTCATAGGCTTAGAGATAAAATGCTTTTCTCTGGCTGGGAATGTTGTCTGTCTTCAATTCTGTGTTCTGGTATGGGATTTGCAGTAGAGTGGATGGGAACCTCACATTTTCTATGGAGGTTTCTGGAACTCAGCCTGGACAGAAGACAAAGAAAGAAGCTCAGAGGTGAGAAAGACTTTTTCTCCTTTTGACCACGAGGCTGATTTGAGACAGAAATAACCATTATTTACTAAGTTTGCAAACTTAATAAATACTAGTGAAGAGTTTTGAGCACTTTTATTTGGAGCCTTGTCTCCTCACCACAGAAATGAATAAAAAGGTTGGTTACAGGGAGAATTGATGAGGGTGTTTGAGCTGTTGACAGTTCTCTGCTGGGGGGAAAGAGAGACCATCATTATCACAGACTGAACCGAAAAGTTATGGGGAAATGATACCCCTGTCACACGGCTGTGAGTTCCTTTCAATAGAGTGTGAATTTTACAGATGGATCTAATGATATAGGGTGTCTCTGAGCAAAATACCATATTTCACATTTCATTAGCTGTTGCTTGATGGATCCTTGGATTGGAGTATCTGGAATCCTGACATGGCTTTTGGCTAAAAGAACAATTTAGTGATGTCATCCTTGGCTGAGTATTGTGGCCAAAAATGTAGCAATCTGCAGTGGGTCTGTCAGCATCCTCTTATTCCATCTCCAAAAAGAGAGCAAGGTTGTTTTCACATCACAGGAAGCCTAGTTCCAGGAATGGCTGGGCATGTCACAAGCTCTGGCTAGAGAAACTGACCCCAGCAGAGTCTCCCTGGGGAGAGGTGAAGAGTGACATCCTTTGGGTCTATCTGTGCTAAAACATGAACTGTTTCTTTGTTTTAAATCCATAGAAGCTTTGCCACACATAGTAAGCAAACTTTGGGCTGATACAGAATTAAATCCTTCCAAGGTCTGCAGGCTGGTGAACAAGGGGTCACACAATAGCACTGCAAAGCTCTCACTGGCTTAAAATTTTACCCGCCTCTCCCCTCACCAGGCTTATGATGTTGTAAGATGTTCTCTTACATCTTCTGCAGATACAACCCTTTCCATCTTATGGTGACATGGAATGCCATTGGCATTCTTCAGGTCTGAAGTCTAGTCTTGGAACCATAAGCTGGGAAAAGGTTTCTGAAGAAGCTGTCACAAGGCCCTGTCTGTCTGCTCCTCTATCTCAATGGGAAAAGATTACTTCACAGTTCATAGCAATGTAAACTGGAATAATGCTTGGTATTCAACCTAGTAGTTGGAGCCACAAGTTGCATGATTCATAATGTAATGATGCAAACATTCGGATTAGTCACCAGCAGCTCTGTTCTACCTGTGTAAGGCTCCTCTGACCAAGAAATTGGACAACTGCCTGGGATGTCTTTCCTGGAACTTATCAAGGGGAGGTGGACAGAAGGCTACTTGGAAATCTTGATATTAACAAGGAAAAACTTCAATAAGCAGCACCAAGCAAACATTTTTCCCTCCCTGACAAGGACCCTAATGCTGCAGTCTGGTCCATGAGATTCACTGCACACTGTGTGTGTGCAAGGCACACGTGTATTATGGGTGAGGGCAAATAACTACACATTTCACTGACAACACTGTAGGGGGTCTTCAGAAGATACCTTATCATTTGGCCTGTGCATTCTGTCTGGCAACTGAATTTCATTTGTCATCAAGCTGATAAGCTCTGCTTGAATGTGCATCCCTTCCACCTCTGGCAGGTAGAAAATCTGAGAGGGTGAAAAGGAAATTTTCCTGGTTGAGCTAGAAGAAGTAAAGAGTTCAGCCTCCCTCGTGATATAATAGCATATGTTATGTTTGGTCCATTACTACTAACACAAGGCAGTATAAATGGCACCTGAAAATGAAAACAAAAGAGATGGATAGGTCGCCTAAGACAGCGGCTCGCAGCATCCACTTCTGCTTTGAGCCTGTCTCTGGCACAAGCTGAAACAATCCAAGTGGAAGACCTTGAAACTTTTATTGGAAGTGGGGTGCATAGCATGGGGGAAAACAGTTTGGTTTGTGGTCAGACTACATGCCCGAAATTGCTCATAAGGCATGGAACATGAGCACTTTGAGGTTAAATGGAATTGAGTATGGTTTTTTTAGAGGAAAAAATGAATGAGGCATTACTTGATTGCAGTAATTACAAACCTTACAAAATGGCCATATCTTAGTTAGGGTGTTGATGAACCCACTGGAACAGCACTGTCCTAATTTGTTTAGTACAGCGTGCCAGAGCTGATCCTTGGCAGTATTACAATTAAATTGTTTTTAATTATGCCCACCTTTTGACATTATTGATTTTGGCAGGTGATAGTATTCCAGCATGCTAAGCTTTATAATTATAATCTATAATTAGATAAGTTTGCACACGGCCTAGAAAACATGCTGCAAAGAATGACATCAGTGTTACCAAAGTTCTTTAACCCTGTAAACTCCTCCTTCTTCCACCTATTAACTCTGTTTCCTTCATATTCTGCATTCCCTTCTCTGTGCTATGCTGATGGATAAGGGATAAAAGCAATGACAACACTTAATAGGTCAGGGAAGCAAATTATAGTCTATGATTAGACTATAGTTATACAGTTATACACTTATCTAACTGTAGGTTTATAGCTGTAGTGAGTTATCACTGCAACGTGTTCTTTTCCCCCACTTAAAACAATTTCAACTTCAGCTTTAGACAGCATATAAGAGCAGAGACAATCATTTGGAGCTTGATAACAGGCTCTGGCAGATCCAAAACCTCATCCTATTGCTAAGGGTGGTAGCACTTTGCTCCTCATAGAACCTTTAGAGTTTTGTCAACATAAGAGCCTAATAAGGCTGACTTAAATTAGATCAAAGGTCTGGCCCTGGTCCAGTATACTGGTCAGCAGTTGATGCTAAGAGACATGTATAAGAATGGGTCAACACGATCATTTCCTAGCACTCTCTTGCAGATGGCATTTCTAAGTTGGCTGCCTGGAACTTGCTGTTATCAGTAAATTTCTGCAGGTTTCTTTTTTTTTGTGTAAATCTCTGGCATCCTGTATCAGGGAGTCACGCAGATAAACTGCATGTTTCAAAAGTCACTTCCTTTCATTTGCTTTGAACTTTTACCAGATAGATTAATCTGATATTCCCAACTTTTTACCAGAGGAGACAGCTGAACATCACTCTCTATGAGATTTTTGACATTTCATGTAACTCCCCCTTTCTTGGTTCTTATAACACTCTGCAGCCAATTCCTCTGTTCCAATCATGTCTAGGACACCTGATAGTCCCTCTTGCTGTCTTGTCACCTTTTGTAAATCCATTATAATTTCTTGAGTGCTAGGAAAAAAACTGCACAGAACATTAAAATTTTATTCACTTATACAGGAAGATAATGCTGATGTTATTTCTGGCATCTTCTACCTCTTCCATAATAATTCTGAATATGTGATTTTTTTGACTACTGCTGAGCACAGAGATGGTGTTTTTGATGTGTCACCACCCAAGATCTCATTCCTGTGTGGCTATAATTAGCTCAGACACACTCATTTTATACATGAAACTGATAGTATTTTTTCCCCCACCCATGTTCATTATTTTATGCTTATCTACATGGAATTTCATTTGCTGTTTTATTGCCTAGTCATTCAATATTAAGAACTTATGTGAAGTTGGCTCTTGTCTATCCTCTGATTAGGCTAGTGAAATCTCTGGCATCCCTACTTCTCTCCCAACTTTTCACAGCTTATTTGAGGTTTTGATGAACAGCAAAGGTCACTAATGGACACCTCCCCGGAGATTTTCCTGTGTTGGAAAGAAATTACTGCTTTCTCCTACTCTTTATCTCTTATCTTTTACCCATTTGCTTAAGTTTGTATGAGGACTTCAACCTGTTACCTCATGGTAGGGTTCACGTCTCTTTAGGACTGTGTTGAAAGCCATCAAAACTGTTTCAAGCTTGCATGCTTGCCAAACCACCCAAGGAACACTAATAGGTTTGTAAAGCATACTTTTCCTTCACAAACACCACTATGACCCATCCCCAATATCTCTGATTTATCCACACGCCTACCAGCTCTGTTCACTAGGAGACTTTCTGCTAATTTATCCGATACAGACAGCACACTTGCAGGTCTGTGGCTTCACAAATCTCATGACTCTTGGCTCTTGGTGACTTGGTGGTCTCTAGAGAGGTTCCTAGTCAGCAGCAGAGTCTGAACATGTTAACCATGTCGGGTAAACACAGTTTTAGCTGTGCATATGCTGACAAACAAAAGAAGGAGAAGCAGTCAAAAAGGCTTTTCATTGTCCTTTAGAGCTTTTGGCAAAAAGAAACAGAAGAGTTTTCATCTCTCTGCTATGAATTGCAGAAGAGAGAAGACAAAGGTTGTATGAAGGAACTTAGGTGAGGAATGTAAAGATGTTTAAGGATAATGGGAGAACTAGTGACAGAATGCTGCTTTTTGGGAAGGCACACAGATATCCATAGTCTGACATTTGGATAAACTAATGCAAAAAGTTGAGAAATTGGGAGAATTTGCACCTCCTTATTAATAATTTATAAACAAGTGAAGCAGCAGCATAAGAGCAACCAGGCAGGGTATGTTTATTAGATCGCAAAACAAAGTCAGTTGATTTGGCAAAGGAGCATTGATGATAGACTCACAGTGGTAAGGATAGTTATCCCCAGTTTGATAGGTGCAGAACTACTGTGGCAAATAGAAAAAATGATAGTTGGCAGTGCAGGCTTTTGTTTGTAAAGCTAGTTGTCTTCTTGTGCATGAGCAAACACATGCATAGGAGATGTGACTTGGCTATTAATTGCAGAGTTGCATGAGGAGTAGTTTTTGCATTCACCTTTGCCCATCAAGACTGCATATCCCATTTGCCCTAGGACTGCTTCAGTTGTTCTTGACTTCTTAGGCAGCGTCCTGCATCTGCTGTTCAGGAAACAGTACATCTTGTGCAAAACCTTCTTGTACTATTCTTACCACAAGAATATGACATCATTAAACTTTTCTCACAGTACAGAACTTGGCCAAAAGCCTGGTACAATCATCAGTAGTAATAGCAGAAAGTTATCATTTTAGGTGTGACTAATAGAGCAAAGACTTCATTTTTCTAGAGGTTATAGAGACAGGGAAAAGTACTGATTGCTACCTTGAAAAGATTATGACCTAGAGATGCATTTAGTGTTCAACACCTTGTGATAATTTCTGTGTTTATATAATAGAGAAATGAAAACCTTATCTCCAGATCATAAAGGCTTCCAAAGTTCTAAAATGTAATGCTGTGAATTCACCCTTCTCCAAAGGTGTTATCACTGATTCCATAATTTTCTGCTCAGTTTTTGGTAGTGTTTGTCCAATAATAAGAAGAAAGGCATTTTCCTTTAGGTGATGGAAAAAGATCTGTAAATCTTTCCTCTGCGTATTCATTAGATGACTAGTATATTGAGATTTCCTTCCCTCCCCTAAAAGTCATACTTTGAGCTTTAGGGTAATGATGTTGCTAGGATGAATACACAATCATAGCCTTTTAATGACAGTATCTGCTCTTTTGCAGTTCTCAAGCCTCTGAAAATTAATAAGCTGAACCACTGTTCTTGATAGGGACTTGTACAGGTTCACAGTTTCCATTACTATTCACATGACAAGGCGCTGTGACATCCTGTAAACAGATGCAGACATGCTCTTGTTTTGGCATGCCTCTTCATCTCCCTTGTTTTAAGAACTTCATTGTGCTGTGCTCTAGTTTTAGTTTGAATTACCAGATATGTGATTCAGAATGACCTTGTTGTTCTTGGCAGTACTCATATGAGCTTTATAAAGCAGCCTCTGTGAGTTGTTGTGACAAAAAGAAAAGGGCAAATGCTGCACAAGTGAGAAGAGTTTAGAAAGAAAAACTGCTGTGGTGCATGCACCTGCAAGTGGAGACTGTAAATTGGGAGAAGATTATAAAGTCCTTTAAGAGAAGCACCATCTAATAATCAGAAAAAAAACCCAAAATATTTCTAGACTCTTTCAAATGTTAGTTAAATGGAAACTGGTAATCTTTGAAACTGTAGCAGGAAAGGCAACCTGCAAAATCTTTATCTGCACAAGATATCTTCTAATGGAGAATGATATTGCTCTTTTGGACCATCTCATGTCTTATCCCACTTGAAAAAAAAATAGTTGGAAAGTTGATTGGAAAAAAAAGTCTTTTCAGCCATCCATGCATTGATGGGAAAAATGTATATACTTCCTATAGCTTTCTGAAATTCATATAATCCACCTGAATGAACTGGTAAAACGGGCTTGCAGCCTACTTCTGTTGTAGATGAAAAAACAAATGCTGATGGAGAATAGGCAGTAAGTTTCAGCAAAGCACTGAGAAATCCTGTGGGAACTTCAGGGAAGTTCCTGTGGGAACTTCAGGACCCACACTGTATCTAGATGCCAGGATTTGGAGTCTCTCCTAACATGTCTGAAAACTGTGAACGTTAAGCCATAGGAGAAACAACCCACAGACATGGTGCCTTCTAGGAACAAAATCTTCTGGTTCTCTGTCTATTGACAGAACTTTGTACAGAACAGAAACAAATGCAATCTCCTGGCCCTGACTACAACACTGTTGAGCTGCCTTGTCCATATGCTCAGCTTGCTTGATTACATGTCAGTAGAAAAATGTGTCTGCAAAATTCAGCACAAGTGTTCCTGCATTAAAACAGAGCTTTTCCAGCAGACTGGTGGCAAGGGCCCCATTTGACTGTGCCAAGAGTTTCAGTGTGCAGCTGATTGAGGAAACTGGAAAAGTTTAAGAGGGCAAGGGACAAAGAGAGAGACTTTTCTGGAGACCCTGTGAGACTCTTTCATCTGTGGAACCCACTGAAAGAGGTTGGAGATACGGATGTCTCTCTGCTAGAAAAACTCTTTTCAAACCATTTTCTTCAGTCTCTCTTGCTGGCAGAATTTTCCTTAGTTAAAAGGTGTACTGGGTCTGATGGGGAAAGGGCTAATTGTTCCCAGGACCTAGCAGGGACACAGATATTCCATCCCATGTGAGCCATGCCCAGGGGGATGGCCCGAGCTAGGCGGGGAAGGGGAGGGACAGGAAGTGAGGGAAGAGGAGGAAGTCTCGCCCTGGGGGAGAAGGAGTCGGGGGGGACAGGGTGGTCGGGTGTGTCTGGCAAGTCGCGGTATTGTAATCCCGGTTGTACACTCCTCATTCAGTGTTATTGTTTCTTGCACCCTTTGCTGTTCTGTTAAATTGCCTTTGTCTCAACCCATGAGCTTTGCTTTATTTTTCTTTCGTTTTTCCCCTCCCGGCTGCGGCGCCAGTGGGGACTCTGTTTTGTGCGAGCAGCTGCCACGTGGTCCTTTGTTGCCATCTGAGGCCAGACCACGACAGAAGGTGACTTAGTTGATTGTTTTGCTGTTCTGGTAGCACAGAACTGGAACTTGGCATCTTAGAGGTCTCACTAGCAAGAAAAAGGATGCTGGTTCTCACCAGGTTTCTGCTCTTTTGGGATTGTATTATGGCCTGCAATGGTACGTGCATTCTCTGGGAGCTGCTCTTAAGAGGGTAGCTTCCCATGCTGGTTATCTGCAAGGACTTGGTGAAAATTTTTGGAGAGTAGGTAGAGCAATGGGTTGCTCCACTTATGCAGCTTTTCCACCCTTGCAGGAAACACTTGCAGTTTATTAGCCATCAATTGCTGCACTGCCAAACCCCTGCACTTATAAAGGCTTTAAATTAGCCATTGCAAAGCAGCAAAGGAGTTGACTGACCTCATCATCTAGGCAGGGCCTTGTGAAAGACCTGAGACCGTGAAAAGTGCTGTTCTTCCATGTGCAAGGATTTGAGTAATTACAGTCCATTACAGTGCGTACTTTTGTTCATCCCTAACCAATGTTGATTCTTTCAAACCATGCTGGGTAAGTGCTTCAGAGCCAATTTTATTTCTTAACAATAAGTAGCTCTTGATACAATTTCCTGGTTTGAAGAGAACCTGGAAGGCCAAAGCAGGCTGTGATTTGGAGAAGTTACATCCCCCCTGCATCTGGGACGAGGTAATCCCAGGCACAAATATAGGTTAGGTGGACAATGGCTAGAGAGCAGTCCTGAGCAGAAGGACTTGGGGATGTTGTGGATGAGAAGTTCAACATGAGCTGGCAATGTGTGCTGGCAGCCCAGAGAGCCAAACGTGTCTTGGGCTGCATCAAGAGAAGTGTGGCCAGCAGGTCTTGGGAGGTGATTCTACTCCTCTACTCTGCGTTCATGAGACCCCACCTGGAGTACTGCACCCAGCTTTGGAGTCCTCAACACAGGAAGGACATGGACCTGTTGGAACAGGTCCAGTGGAGGGCCACAACGATGATCAGAGGGCTGGAACACATTTCCTATGGAGACAGACTGAGTTAGCTGGGGTTGTTCAGCCTGGAGAAGGCTCTGGGGAGACCTTCCAGTACCTGAAGGGAGCCTACAGGAGAGCTGGAGAGGGATTCTTTATCAGGAAGTGTAGTGACAGGACAAGGGGTAGTGATTTTAAATTGGAAGAGGGGAGATTTAGATTAGACACCAGCAAGAAATTCTTGACTGTGAGGGGTGGTGAGGCACTGGAACAGGTTGCCCAGGGAAGCTATGGGCATCCTATCCCTGGAAGTTTTAAGGCCAGGGTGCATGGGGCTTCGAGCAGCCTGGTATAGTGGAGGTGTCCCTGCCCATGGCAGGGGTTTTGGAACCAGATGATCTTTGAGGTCCCTTCTATCTTTAACCATTCTATGATCTCCAGTTCACACCACAGTGAGGCAACGTCTTCAGGAAGCTCTGTGAAAGCTGCCTCTACAGTTAGCAGAGGATGAGGTATAATAAGTCTCCTCTGCATGCTCCCTTAAGGAAGCATATGGTTTTAGGGTACAAAGGTAGAAGAGATGCATTATTCTGTTATGTGGTCCTTTTTTCCACATCTAGATTTCTGAGTTAGCTTACAGTGGTGACGGAATTCCTGCCTTCACCAATAAACTCTATTCCTCCTGTCTTACTTCCCTTACAATTTACCAAAGGTCTGCTAGCGCGTGGTCTGTCCTAACTCCAAATTGTACATTCTTCTCTCACATTATTTTAAAAAATATTTTATTTTACCTCTTAGATGTGTGCTGAGAGAAGACAGCAACCATGAACACCTGGTCAATCTTTCATTATGCATCCATATGGATGTATATGCATGTATACATCCAAAACAGACACAAAAGGTCTATGTAGGACAGGGAATTCCTCATGGAATTTGTGTATCATTCTGGAATAGTTTTCTTCAGAGCCTCCAGGACTTTAAAGGGTTGGTGGGAGGCTAGAATATGTGTAAAGTTGTCTCATTCTCAATCAGATGAAGTTCTGGAGAGTTTGTCAGAGAATGGATATAGGCACACACTTATGACTAAGGACTTTTCTGATGCCCCAGCAGGTCAAATTTAATACAGAAGCAGTGTGAACAACATATGTGGTTCTAAATCAATTCAACATGTACTTGGTAATGGCTATTTCTTTTGTCTTAAAATACCTCTATTAAGGAACATTTGAAAAAATACTATACTTCCCCAAATAGTCATCTTTGATTCCTAGAAATAAGGGAATGGAAAAATGTTCTTCTGCCTGCTTTCCCAGAGGTGATTTATGAATAATCTCCCTTTTCTGGTTTCTTCTAGGTGAGATTTGCTATAACCTAAAGCAAAGGCTGCAACATTTTATGGACAGATAGGGAAGATTTCAGCAATTTAGAGTACCTTAGTAACACAATTATACTGTTTATTGCTTATTACAGTGTTTACCAATGCAGTTAGTGCTTTAATGCTGATGTGAGTCTCTCAGTAGTATCTGTTTTTTAAATTTCTGTTTATTTCTTATGCAATCTGTTTTATATTACAGAAAAATTTCTGTCAGTTCTTGTGCTTATAACATGAGATACAGCTCATACATTTCTAAATGTATGTAACAGAGCTTGTCAGAATAAACTCTGCTGCCACAGCTAAAGTGGTCATGGAGAGAGCATATTTGGGATGTGCACCATTTGTTCAGGGAGGGAACTCTGGAAACTGAAGGGAGAGAAAAGTAACAGATATTAATGGCTCTGTGTACTCTGTTCAAACTGCCCAGGTTTTTGTCTTTTGCAGTCTCTGTTGTGAGTGATCCATTTGCAAAAGTGGAAGTATTTCCTTTCAGAAAGAAAATTCAGACAGTCTGGAAGATGAGAAGATCCCTCAGTCTTCCTTCAGTTCAGTCTCCTGGTTTTATGTGCCAAGTACTTTAGATAGCATTTGGTATCTGTGGATCAGAGGTGGAATTGAGCTTGGATTCATAATATGTTTAGATCTGAAAATAGATTTTTGAAGTTGATTGACACTTTTTCTAATCCAGAAATACATGAAGGAAGAGCTGCTGGCAATTGTCAATGCTCATACCAGTAAAGGGAGCCTGGATCTAGAATGTCAAATCTTTGAGAAAGAATCATGCTAGTTTGCTATGCATAATATGACCAGTATTTGTGTCTCTGGTTCTCATGTACAGTTGAACAAAGTGTGTCCCAGTCCTTTACCTCTGCAATTTAGTACAGTCTTGTGAAGGACAGGATACCTTCTCAAAGTCTGACACCTCATGTCCTGACCTGGATCCCAGGCTTATCCTGCTGGTGAGTTTCTCTGTGGGCTTGTCTATGGGTGCTGTGGTAGCAGGCCACTTGTCAACAGATGCCTTGCAGAACTGCCTGTGTTTGCTGCAAAGGCCTGGCCTCTGCTTGGGGACTTCACTGTGGGACAGAAATACAAATATATGTCACTCAGCAAATTAGAGTACCTTGGTAAACATAATTATACTCTATTACTTGGTGTATATAAATATACTGGGACATTGATCCAAAGGAAGATACTCTTATTCTGCTGCAAGGAGGAAAGTCTGTCAAGCAGAAAAATGAATTTTGCAGTACAAAGAAAGCTACAAAAAAAAGAGAAATAATCTCTGAGTTTTGCTGCACAGAAAGGAATTTAAAAACAGGTTTCTTAGCTATAGTGAATAGTAAGACTTTCTGCATCCCTTTTCCCTGCTTTCAGCAAGACTTCAATTTATCAGAGATCACAGGCTTGTATCACTTTCTCTCAGGCCTGGTTGACCTGCTCCTAGGGATGGCACAGACATCCTGAGGGTATTGGGGATCTGAGCTCATACATAAATAAGCTGATCTCTCTGATGTGAATCTCACAGGTACTGTTGATTTCCTTTTATTCAAAAGTACACTGGAGTGGCAAGAGGAAGTTTGGCTTGTGGCTTTGTTCTTCATTGATCTTCTATTATGTGTGAAGGTACAGTTTCTCTTTCAAAGACATTTCAAAAACATTAACAGCCTCAGGACTGTGGTATCTTCTCTGTGTCTCTTTTCTGAATTCTCTTGTCAAATTTTGAGGCAGATAATAAAGTAAGTTGTAGATGTGTTGATTTAATCCAAATCTTTCTCATCTGTTGATGCATTTTCTGATTTTTAACTCTGTATTTAAGAAAATTATTCAGAGAGTGTTTTGGATAGAAATTCCCTAAAAGGATTAGAATTTGGAATCTGTAAAGTTCTCTCCTTCCTCAGCTGGTGAAGTATAAGCCAAGGCCTCTTGAACCCTGGAGCTCCAAGTCCCCAGCTTTTCACCAAATCACAGAATAATATGAGATCTAGTCCAACCCTCCTGTCAAAGCAGGTCCACCTAGAGCAGGTTACACAGGAAAATGTCTAGGCAGGTTTTGAATGTCTTCAGAGACAGAGACTCCACCACCTCTCTGGGCACCCTCTTCCAGTGTTCTGCCATCCTCAAATTAAGAGGTTTCTTCTCATGTTTATATAGAACTTCTTATGTTCAAATTTGTGCCCGTAACTTCTTGTCCTGTCAGTGGGCGCCACTGAAAAAATATCAGCCCCATCCTCTTGACGCCTACCCTTTAAGTATTTATAGGCATTGATCAGATCCCCCTCAGTCTTCTATTCTCCAGACTAAAAAGACACAAATCCATCAGCCTTTCCTCATAGGAGAGATGCTCCAGGCCCCTAATCACCTTTATAGCCCTTTGGAGTACTTTCTCAAGCAGTTCCCTGTCCTTCTTGAACTGGGGAGCCCAGAACTGGACACAGTATTGCAGATGCAACCCCACCAGGGCAAAGTAGATTAGGAGGAGGACATCCCTTGGTCTGCTGGCCACACTATTCTTGATGCACCCCAGGATGCCAATGGCCTTCTTGGCCACAAGGGCACATTCGTGGTTCATGGTCATCCTGTTGCCCACCAGGACTCCCAGGTCTTTTTCCTCAGAGCTGCTCTCCAGCAGATCAGCCCCTAATCTGTACTGGTACAGCATCCTACACCTGCCTGTGTTGAATTTCATCAGGTTCCTCTCTGCCCACCTCTTTAGCCTGTCCAGGTCTTGCTATATGGTGGCACAGCCTTCTGGGGTGTCAGCCAGCTCTCCCAGTTTTGTGTCATCAACAAACCTGCTGAGAGTACATTCCATCCCTTCATCCAGGTAATTGATGAACATGGTACAGGACTAGACCCAGTACTGACCTGTGGGGAACACTACTTGTTACAGACCTTCAATCAGATTCTCAGCCATTAATCATGAACCTCTGAGCTCTCTCTTTCAGCCAGTTTTCAATCCACCTCACTGTCCTCTCCTCTAACCACACTTCGTAACTTACCTATCAGGATGCTGTGAGAGACTGCGAACTGTTACGAACTTTCCACAGAAACCTCAGGACCACAGAATCTGCAGTCAGAGAAAACTGGAGTTTAACCTCCAGTCTGCAACACAGACCTCAACGTTTTCATATGGAGGTTATTTTTATTCAAGCCAGACAGTGTATGGATAGGTGATTCTGGAGCAGTTCAACAACCTTGCTGTTCTGTCAATCACAAATAGTGGAAAGTATATTTATTATGTGAATTCCCTTTATATAACCTCTAATATTTAGTGGAGCGATCTCAGGTTGGTCCATGGCATATAGGAGAGCAAAAAAGTTAACAGTATGTAATGTTTTAGCTATTGAGTTACCAGTCTGCGGCTGAAATGTGAAAAAATGGTATAGTATATCACAGAATCACAGAATCACAGAATTGTAGTGGTTGGAAGGGACCTTGGAGATCATTGAGTCCAACCACAAAAAAAACAAAAACAAAACAAAACAAAAACAAAAACACAACCCACAAAAAAACCACACACACCACCCAACAACAATAACCAAACCAAAACCATCACCCACCCACACAGCACCCCACCACAAACCAATAATCTTGGGCACTAGAGCATGCCCTGAAGAACCATGTCTACACGTTTCTTAAATACCTCCAGGGATGGTGACTCCACCACCTCCCTGGGCAGCCCATTCCAATGCCTGACAACCCTTTCAGTAAAGAAATGTTTCCTAATATCCAACCTGAACTTCCCCTGGCGCAACTTGAAGCCATTACCCCTTGTCCTATCGTCTGTAACTTGGAAG